>CM070597.1:75750956-76004879 GCA_036346395.1 Hsuehochloa calcarea | reverse complement strand
ACCCGAGACCCTCTGTGCATACCAAGCTAGTCCCATGATCGGTAGCTAGCTTGCGGTCATCGCAACAATGATGCATTCATAACCATTCAACAACGAACTAATGAGGCGGACAAAGTAATATTAATTAAAGCAGCAAAGACCTTATGGTCAAGGTTCTTACAAAAGTCGCCTCACAAGGCTTAGCAACAACGAGTATCGGCGGTGAAATCTCAAAATCGTGGAGACCAATCGACATGCCCGACGAGCAATCGAGTGGAGGGCGTGACCTAGATCGCAAAGTCTTCAAAGTAGCCTTCTTCATAGTACTCAACATTTCCACGGCTCTTCTGCTGGGGATGATCAACAAAGGGCATAAAGCGGTGAGTACATAAAGTACTCGACAAGTCGTGAGAAATGTATGCACATAGTATTCATGCGAGCTTAAACAAGGATGTCTTTATGGTTAATTTGCGAAAGCAAGTTTAACGATAAATACAATAATTAGATGACAAAGCGGATTGTAAAGAATACTACATAGATAACCAAGTTCTTTTGAATCAAGCGGTGAACATCCCATTCACTTCCCAACCATTCCAACCAAGCGTTTCCATCGAACCAAACCACATTTTGAAAATACTACCCTTGCGCGAAATCACCGGCATGTCCGTAGCAGGGGACACGGCTATTGAATAGATTTTTGACACTCTGCGGAGGTTATGCGGCTTTACCCACAAGACACGAATTCTCTAGTTTGTTTGGCATCCGTCGATACCGCTCACTTCCTTAGGTGAGTAGTCTAGAAACACGTGACAAGGCTTTACAAAGTTCCATTTTGCCTCGGTTACGCGCTAAGGTTTCGCCATCACGACCCCTCTTGCGCCAATAAACACCACAGGCGAACCGACTCAAAACTTTCCTAATTAATTGGCGGTCAGTCTCATACGGACTTATGGTTGCACGAGGTGACCCGGATCAATGACTTGCAAAGTTAAGTCCTTAGTTGATTGCTCGCACAAGTCTACCACAACCCAATGTGCATTACGCACCCACTCTAGCTCCTACCTCAAGCCCGAGCATAAAACATTTTTGGTTCATTCCGACCAAATGGCAATCCTGCCATGGCACAACATCTTTTAATAAAAGTGGCCTCACACCACAATTCCATAGTTCCATTAGTCAAATTTCAATAATCAATGAACATGTGCTCGAAAGGTCTCATGGGTAACTAAAGCATGTCTAAGCAATAATCGCTCCCAAGTTGGTATACAATTATGTCCAACTAGTATTAACCATCCTATGGTGTCCAAGGATATATGTCATACAAGGAGACATTTCATTTTCAATTCATCAAGGAGGCATAATGGCAATTTGGTAATTATCTACTCCCAAAACCATTTTTAATAAAACTAGCCATGCATGATACTTTAAAGCAATATACATTTGTAAAATGGGTTCAACATGGTCAAAGGCCTACGACTTGCCTTCGTTGCGAGGAGAGGGTCTTGATGCGTCGAATGTCAAGAAATCTTCCAAACGCAGGAATCTACGTCGAGAAAAGCAACAAATAAATAAAACAGCACCAAATGAACTCCAAAAATTACAAAACCAGTACCAAATGAAAGAGGTGAATTTATATGAATTTAGAAATTTGGATCACCCAAATCGGAGTTCGGATGTGAAAGTTATAGCCAAAAGAAGTTTCAAATCACATAAAATGATGAAATTAGGGTTTTCGGATTTTTCGAATTATTTTCCAACCGAAAAATCCGAAATCGTCGGTACGCTCATAGCGTACACGTGTCGCCACGTGGGCGTACACGCTGTGACGAGACGCGGCGACGCTGGCCCGACGTGGCGCCACGTGGGTGGCCACGTGGGCTCGGCCCAGGTCGAGAGAGAGAGAGAGAGAGAGAGAGAAGCGCGGCGCGGCGGCGGCGTGGCTGGAAGGCAGCAATGGCGCGGAGAAAGCGGCAGCTTCGTGCCGAGGCAGCGGCGGCAGCGAGAGAGAAGAAGGGCGCGCGAAAACAGCAACCGCGGGAGAAAAGCGAAGAGGGAAGAAGAAGCAGGCGCGGCGGTTTATAGCGCTTCATGGCGCGTGGAAGCGAGCAGCAGCGCGAGGCGGGGCGAGACGGCACGCGGCGGACGCGACGGCAGGCGCGGGCGAGGCGACGACGACGCGCCTGGCGAGATTCGCGGCGGCAGCGGCGGCCGTGGAGAGAGAGAGCGGCGGCGGCGCGTGAACGACGATCGGAGCCGTCCGATTCCGACGGACCAGTGCGGAGCGAGGGAGGCGCGGGAGACGCGAGCCGTCCGATTTGTCGGACGGACGAGGGAGATGAACGAAGCGCGCGACGCGAGATGAAGTGAGCCGTCCGATTTCAATCGGACGGTTGGAAGAGGGGAGGCGCGAAGCGAGGAGGCGTCGGATCGCGATCCAGCGGCGGAGAAGAAAGAAGAGCGCGAGGAGACGAAGGGCGCCGTCCGATTCGACGGACGGTGAAGTCCAAAGGGCGCGAGCGAGCAGGCGCGGATCTCGATCCAACGGTCGAGAAGGAGGATGAGGCGCGGTAGCGCGAGGACGTTGGATAGAGATCCAACGGGCGAGAGTGACGAGCGCGGAAGCAGCGGCCGGGCCGAGAAACAGGAGACGGGCCGGAGGAATTCGGCCCACAAACAGAAAAAGGATTTTAAATTCATTTTTGATTTCAGAAATTCAAATAAAACAAAAGGCAATTTAGAAAATAGCAAATAGACTCCAAAAATTCTAGAAAAATTCACAGAAATTCCTTGAATTATTCTAGACTTAATAAAAATACTTTTAACTTTAAATTTCCTTTTTATTTTGCAAATAAATTAATCTTTAATTTCGGATAAAACAAAAATCAATTTCTAAAATCCAATAAATCCAAGAAAATTCTTAAAATAATAATTTTGATTTTAAATTCCAGAAAACTCAATCAAACCAACTTTAATTTAATTGAAGTTTGATTAACTCATATTAAACTGCAAATGGATTTCTGAAATCTCAAAATTAAACTTTGGGCAAATAGAAGCAAATGGTTTTCTTTTAAAATTTTCAAAAACTCCGAAAAACGGGACGTTACAAACCTACCCCTCTTAAAGGGAATCTCGACCCCGAGATTCAGGCTGACTAGAGAATAGGTGGGGAAACTCAGCCTTCAAGTCTTCTTCTCGTTCCCAAGTGGCTTCTTCTTGATGTGGTTGCTCCATCGACCTTGCGTAAGCGGATGGTCTTGCTTCTTGTCACTCGTTCGCTACTTCCAAGATCTTGATGGGATGCTCCTTGTAGGTGAGGTCTTCTTGAGGCAATTGCTTCCACTCGCATCCGCTCTTGGCACACGCAAACACTTCTTCATTGTGACACGTGGAAGACATTATGCACATCCGATACCGAGGCGGAAGGTCAAGCAGTAGCGACTTCTCCTCTTGGGCTAGAATCGAAAGGTCCGATGTACCTTGGGGCAAGCTTTCCACTTACTCAAACGCGATCCCTTTGAGAGCGACACCTTGAGTACACATGATCACAGTGCAAAAGCTAGATCTCGGCGACGGTTATCGGCATAACTCTTACGCTCGTCTGCATCTTTGTTTTGCCTTTCTCTCGATTGATCGAACTTGCTCTTGGCTTTTTCCAAAATATCTGGCCCAAACACTTGTCTTTCACCTACTTCATTCCAATACAAGGGTGTTCTCATTTTCTTCCATAAAGAGCTTCAAATGGAGACATCCGGAGGCTTGACTGTGCTCGTTGTTATAAGAAAACTCGCATAGGGTAGCATTTGATCCCAAGCGTACGATTTGCTAAGGCACAAGCCCTTAACATATCTTCTAGGATTTGATTTACTCTTTACATCATCCCATCCGTGCAGGGATGATAAGTCATCTTGAAATTTAGATTAGTACCCAAAACAACGTGCAACTTCGCCAAAATCTTGAGGTGAATGGGTTCCTCGATCCGACACGATCTTCTTGGCACTCCATCTTTGGCACACTATCTTTGCCATGTACAATTCTCGCCATCTATCACGAGTAAGTAGTCTTGGTCGGGAGAAAGTGAGCAACTTTGGTTAGACGATCCACAATTACCCAGATAGAATCATATCGACCTTGTCCTTGGCAAACCAAAGGATAAAATCCATGCCAATTTCTTCCCACTTCCATTCGGGCACTCTCAAGGGTTGCGAGTCCAAAGAGGTCTTTGATGCTCGGCTTTAACTCACGACGGACATCACACCGAGCTACAACTCGGCAATCTCACGCTTCATGCTAGGCCACCAATACATTTCTTTAAGGTCTTGGTACATCTTTGTGCTTCGGGGTGAATGGAATACAAAGTTTCATGGGCTTCCTTGAGTATCAAGCGCTTAAGCTCTTCACGATCGGAACACGATTAAACTTATCAAACCAAATGGTGCCTTGCTCATCTTACGAAAATCTCGGGCTTTACCTTTCTTCATGATGCTCCGATTTCCTTAATATTGGCATCTTCAACTTGAGCTTCCTTGATCCGATTCCGCAAAATGGGTTGAACTTCTAGGCAGCTAGATAACCTTCTTCAACCAACTCTAACTTGAGCTTGGGAACTCTTCATGCGGTCAGTGGTGATTTTCCTTGATCGATGTGGTATTGCAGTAGACTTTTCTGCTCAAGGCATCTGCCACAACATTAGCTTTGCCTGGGTGGTAGTGGATTCCAATATCATAATCCTTGATTAACTCTAACCACCTTCTTTGCCTCATATTAAGATCAGCCTGAGTGAAAATGTACTTCAAGCTCTTATGGTCAGTAGACTTCACATGATTACCAATAAGGTAATGACGCCATATCTTTAAAGCATGCACTACTAGCCTAACTCTAAGTCATGAGTGGGGTAATTCACTTCATGAGGCCTCAACTGACGGGAAGCATAGGCTACTACCTTCCTTTCTTGCATCAGGACACAACCAAGTCCTTGCCGGGATGCATCACAGAAAATCTCAAAATCCTTCCGGACATCGGGCAAAATCAACACCGGAGCTGAGGTCAAACGCTTCTTCAACTCTTGAAAACTTTGCTCACAATCTGTTGTCCAAGCAAACTTCCTTTCTTTCTTCAACAGCTGAGTGAGGGGTCTTGCTATCTTGGAGAATCCTTCTATGAATCGGCGATAGTATCCTGCCATTCCAAGAAAACTTCTGACCTGAGGCACTGACTTGGGTGACTCCCAATTAAGCACATCCTTAACCTTGCTGGGGTTAACAGACACTCCTTCTGCAGACATGACATGACCCAAGAAAGTAACTTCTTTCATCCAAAACTCACACTTGCTGAATTTAGCATAGAGTTGATGATCTCTAAGCTTATTCAGGACCAAGCGGAGGTGCTCTTCATGCTCTTCTTCACTCTTGGAATACACCAAAATATCGTCAATGAAGACAATGACGAACTTATCCAAATACTCCATGAATACTTTATTCATCAAATTCATAAAGTAAGCAGGGGCATTGGTCAATCCAAATGACATGACCGTGAACTCATACAGTCCATACCGGGTTGAGAAAGTCGTCTTGGGGATATCTTACGGGCGAATCTTCAACTGGTGGTATCCTCGACCTCAAGTCTATTTTGGAGAACACACCGCTCCTTTCAACCGGTCAAACAAATCATCGATCCCGGCAGAGGTACTTGTTCTTGATGGTGACCTCATTGAGGGCTCAGAATCCACACACATCCGTTGGGTGCCATCCTTCTTTGCAACAAAGATCACTGGGGCTCCCCAAGGTGAAGAGCTTGGTCGGACAAAACCTTTCTTTTGCATTTCTTCAATTTGCTTCTTTAGTTCAACCAAATCATTGACAGGCAATCTGTAGGGTCTCTTGAAAATAGGAGCAGTTCCTGGAACAAGATTGATGACAAACTCCAAGTCTCGGTCTGGCGGCATTCCAGGTAGGTCATCAGGAAAGACATCTGGGAACTCTCGACTCACGGCACTTCCTCCAAAGACACAACAGCGCTTCGCAGACTAAAGATCCAGCTAGCTTCTGCGGGAGGCTTCAAACTTTACCTTGGTTCCATCCGGACTGACCAAAGTGATGCTTCTACCACCACAATCCAAGAGGGCTTGGTGATTGGCAAGCCAATCCATTCCCAAAATCACATCAAGAGACTTGGTGTCTATGATGATGAGATTAGCAAGGAATTCTACCCCTTCTATGGTCACTTTAACCTTAGGGCAACCTTGGTTCGTACTCAATTCGAGCCGAGATCAACCAACAAAACACTTTTAAGAGGCAAAACTTCCAGCTGGTGCCTTTCGGCAAAACTCCGAGAAACAAGCGAATGCGAGCTCGAATCAAACAAAGCAGTGGCGGTCTTTGAATTGACAAGGAACTTACCCGGCCACGACGTCCGGGCATGCAGGCTTCCTCCACGTGGTGTGGTTCACACGACCTCTTCCAAGCAGCCGAGGAGTCTTGGTGAGTGCGGATGGAGTCCGAGGGCTCCACGTGCGACTCTGGAGCGGGGTCTGGTCGGGTGGCTCCCATGTTGAAGCGAGCAGGAGAAGGGCCTTGCCTCTGCGGGCTGACTATTAGTGAAGTGCCCGGTGATGGCACTAAGCGGTGATCCGGTGCGGGGTTGCCATTCCTTGGTTCTTTGATTCTTTGGGCTGCTGAAGCTGCGGGTCACCGGCTAGGCGAGTCTTTGCTCTGAGGGCTCTGAATGTGACAGTGTGAACAACAGGCGAGGCGGCACATTCATTACGGCTCTCTGGGAGTGAGGCCGATGGGCACTCTTCGCATCATCTTTCTCTTGGGATTCTTCAAGTTCACGGCGGGATTCCTCAATGAGCATGGCCTTGTTCACCAAGTCTTTGAAATCAATAGTCATTCCCAATGACTTGCACCTTCAAGCCCAGGTTGAGTCCTCTCTTGAAGCGCTTACATGGGCATCATCCGTGGCAGCGTCCTCTCAGGGCATAGCGGATAGCCGAGTGAATCTGTTAAGATATTCACTCACGGACGTGTTGCCTTGCTTGCAACTCACGGAACTCATTCTTCTTCATTTCCACCTTTCCATCGGGGATATGGGAGTGGCGGAAAGCTCTCAAAACTCGGCCCAAGTGATACTCTCATGGTTTCCATGGGCGGCACAATAGTTCTCCCACCATTCTCGCAATGGTACCTTCAAAGGTGGTGAGTGGCATCTGAACCTTCTCGCGATCATCACAACGGGTGATAGCGAGCTTCTTTCCATGGAACGTAACCACCATGCGTCCAATGGCTCGGAGGAGCTAGAGAAAGTGGGCGGATGGGTCCTCAAAACTCGCCAACTGGGTGAGAAACAGGGGGTGGCAGCGTGGGCGTGGGCGTGGCTTGATTGATACGATTCATCATTGCGGCGAGGCGGCGTGATGCAGTTCTGGCGATTCATCATCTCGAGTCATATTCGCATCAAAGAACTCATCACCGCGCGTCAGGCCGCCATGAATCGACTCAAACCCGGATCCTTTCGCGGCTGGGAAGGCGGGACATCGGGCGCTGAGTCTCATCCTGGCTTGCGGAGTTGCGGGTCTGAACCATCTGCGACAAAGCTTCACTGGTTTAATAGACGAGAAGAAGAAAGCAATTTAGATGCGAGGGAAAGCATTTAGATGAGCGAGAAACAAGGGGGATAGATGGATCAACCTAATGCAGACAAAATTGGTTTTACCCAATGAACGGATAGCCGGAAAGCTATCAAGAAGCAAACCAAAAGGGACACTCAAGCACAAAAGCAACATTACGCAGACTAAGCGATACTAAAACTAGGAAGGGAAGCTACCAATCTAATCTTTACGGAGGGTCAACTTGGAACAGACTGCGGATCTTGAACTTCCAAAACTTCCATTGCTTGATCTTGAAGGGCTCGATCCTAGTGATAATCCTGAGATGAGGGAGTCAATTTAAATTTGAAAACCAAGTTCCAGAAAAGATAAGATGAAAGAACTCAAGAATAATATAAGAGGGTAAGATGATAAGATAAGAATAGAACAAGATAAGAAAGAACAGAATAAGATGAGAGAAGAATATCTAGTCAAGTTAATTGCTTGGTTTGATTTAGAAAATATATTTTGAATCTTTGACTAAGACGACCAATCTAACTAAAGGTTACGTCCTACAGTCGATATGGCTCTGATACCATCTCCTGTCGGACCCCGGGTGTCATACAACCCCGAGACCCTCTGTGCATACCAAGCTAGTCCCATGATCAGTAGCTAGCTTGCACAGTCGCAACAATGATGCATTCATAACCATTCAACAACGAACTAATGAAGCGCATAAAGTAATATTAATTAAAACAAAGAAAGACCTTATGGTCAAGGTTCTTACAAAAGTCGCCTCACAAGGCTTAGCAACAACAGAGTATCCGGCAATGGAAATCTCAAAATACGTGGAGACCAATCGACATGCCCACAGGCAATCGAGTGGAGGACGTGACCTAGATCGCAAAGTCTTCAAAGTAGCCTTCTTCATAGTACTCAACATTTCCTGGCTCTTCTGCTGGAACTGATCAACAAAGGGCATAAAGCCGTGAGTACATAAAGTACTCAGCAAGTCGTAGAGAAATGTATGCACATAGTATTCATGCCAAAGCTTAAACAAGGATGTCTTTATGGTTAATTTGCGAAAGCAAGTTTAACGAGAAATACAATAATTAGATGACAAAGCGAGATTGTAAAAGAATACTACATAGATAACCAAGTTCTTTTGAATCAAACAGTGAACATCCCATTCACTTCCCAACCATTCCAACCAAACGTTTCCATCGAACCAAACCACATTTTTGAAAATACTACCCCTTGCGCGAAATCACCAGGCATGTCCGTAACCGGGGACACGGCTATTCGAATAGATTTTTGACACTCTGCGGAGGTTGTGCGACTTTACCCACAAGACACGAATTCTCTAGTTTGTTTGGCATCCGTCGATACCACCGCTCACTTCCTTAGGTGAGTAGTCTAGAGCACGTGACAAGGCTTTACAAAGTTCCATTTTGCCTCGGTTACTCGCTAAGGTTTCGCCATCACACCCCTCTTGCGCCAATAAACAGCACAATGAGAACCGACTCAAAACTTTCCTAATTAATTGGCGGTCAGTCCCATACCGGACTTATGGTTGCACGAGGTGACCGGATCAATGACTTGCAAAGTTAAGTCCTTAGTTATTCGCTCGATACAAGTCTACCACAACCCAATGTGCATTACGCACCCACTCTAGCTCCTACCTCAAGCCCGAGCATAAAACATTTTGGTTCATTCCCACCAAATGGCAATCCTGCCATGGCACAACATCTTTTAATAAAAGTGGCCTCACACCACAATTCCATAGTTCCATTAGTCAAATTTCAATAATCAATGAACATGTGCTCGAAGGTCTCATGGGTAACTAAAGCATGTCTAAGCAATAATCGCTCCCAAGTTGGTATACAATTATGTCCAACTAGTATTAACCATCCTATGGTGTCCAAGGATATATGTCATACAAGGAGACATTTCATTTTCAATTCATCAAGGAGGCATAATGGCAATTTGGTAATTATCTACTCCCAAAACCATTTTTAATAAAACTAGCCATGCATGATACTTTAAAGCAATATACATTTGTAAAATGGGTTCAACATGGT
The DNA here is from genome assembly GCA_036346395.1 of Hsuehochloa calcarea. Lineage (NCBI taxonomy): Eukaryota > Viridiplantae > Streptophyta > Magnoliopsida > Poales > Poaceae > Hsuehochloa > Hsuehochloa calcarea. Next base: position 75,995,237 of record CM070597.1, on the reverse strand, counting down.
CAAAGGCCTACGACTTGCCTTCGTTGACGAGGAGAGGGTCTTCGATCGTCGGGTCGAAGAAATCTTCCGAAACGCCGGAATCTACACGTGCGAGAAAAGCAACAAATAAATAAAACAGCACCAAATGAACTCCAAAAATTACAAAACCAGTACCAAATGAAAGAGGGTGAATTTATATGAATTTAGAAATTTGGATCACCCAAATCGGAGTTCGGATGTGAAAGTTATAGCCAAAAGAAGTTTCAAATCACATAAAATGATGAAATTAGGGTTTTCGGATTTTTCGAATTATTTTCCAACCGAAAAATCCGAGAAATGCGTCACGCGCGCATAGCGACGCGTGCGCCACGTGGCGTACACGCGGCGAGAGGCGACGCGGCGCGACGTGGCGCCACGTGGGTGGCCACGCGGGCTCGGCCCACGGTCGAGAGAGAGAGAGAGAGAGAGAGCAGGCGCGGTGGGCTGCGCGGCCGGAGCCGGAGAAGACGGCGGCAATGGCGCGGAAGAAAGCGGCGGTGCTGAACCGAGCAATGGCGCGGCGCGCGGAGGAGAAGAAGAAGAAGAGGCGGCGGCGAAACAACCGAGGGAGAGAGAACGAAGAGAGGGAAGAGCAGGCGCGGCGGCGGTTTATAGCGCGCTCATGGCAGCGAGCGGCGAGCGCCGGCAGGCGGGGCGAGAGGCACGGCGCGGACGCGACGGCAGGCGCGGCGATGCGACAACGACAGCGCGACGGCGCGAGATTCGCGGCGGCGCTGCTTGTGGTCGTGGGAGAGAGAGCGGCGGCGCGGCGTCGGAGCGACGATCGGGAGCCGTCCGATTCCGATCGGACGGTGCGGAGCGAGGGAGGCGCGGGAGAACGCGAGCCGTCCGATTTCGATCGGACGGTGGGAGATGAACGGCGCGCGACGGCGAGATGAAGTGGCGCCGTCCGTTTCAATCGGACGGTTGGAAGAGGGAGCGCGGCGCGCGCGAGAGGCGTCGGATCGCGATCCAACGGCGGAGAAGAAAGGAGAGCGCGGCGAGGGAGACGAAGGGGCGCCGTCCGATTTCGATCGGACGGTGGGAAGTCCAAAGGGCGCGGCGAACGGGAGCGCGCGGATCTCGATCCAACGGTCGAGAGCGAGGGGAGGCGCGGGCGCGCGAGGGACGTTGGATAGAGATCCAACGGCGGAGAGTGACGAGCGCGCGCGGGAGCGGGCCGGGCCGGAGAAACAGGAGACGGGCCGGAGGAATTCGGCCCACAAACAGAAAAAGGATTTTAAATTCATTTTTGATTTCAGAAATTCAAATAAAACAAAAGGCAATTTAGAAAATAGCAAATAGACTCCAAAAATTCTAGAAAAATTCACAGAAATTCCTTGAATTATTCTAGACTTAATAAAAATACTTTTAACTTTAAATTTCCTTTTTATTTTGCAAATAAATTAATCTTTAATTTCGGATAAAACAAAAATCAATTTCTAAAATCCAATAAATCCAAGAAAATTCTTAAAATAATAATTTTGATTTTAAATTCCAGAAAACTCAATCAAACCAACTTTAATTTAATTGAAGTTTGATTAACTCATATTAAACTGCAAATGGATTTCTGAAATCTCAAAATTAAACTTTGGGCAAATAGAAGCAAATGGTTTTCTTTTAAAATTTTCAAAAACTCCGAAAAACGGGACGTTACAGTAGTGGTCGCGTCAACCTCATCTCAGCGGAGGAGGCACAGGAGGCACCCGATGTCGTGCTGGGTACACTTTCTGTTAACTCTCATTCTGCTACTGTTTTGTTTGATTCAGGAGCATCTCATTCTTTTATTTCTGAATCTTTTGCTGCTGTTAGTGAGCTCCTCTTTACTCCTTTGTTGGTCCCGTTGCTCATTCGCTCTCCGGGTTCGGAGTTGAGAGCTGACTCTGAGTGTAGGGAGGTTCCAATTGAAATTGAGGGAGTAGGATTCTTAGCAAATCTTATCCTCCTCCATTCAGCAAGTTTAGATGTAATTCTTGGTATGGATTGGTTGTCTCAGCATAAGGGACAAATCGATTGCGCCAAGAAGTGTGTCTCTCTATCTAGTCCTTCCGGCGAGCAGGTTCGCTTTTCGCCGAAGCTGCTAGGTCCGCATCTCTTCGCGCTTGAAGCGAAGCCCGCTCTAGATATTAATGAAGTCCCAACAGTTTGTGACTTCGTTGATGTCTTTCCTGAAGATCTTCCAGGGATGCCACCAGCTCGAGATCTCGAGTTTGTCATCGAGTTGGTTCCCGGTACTGCCCCGATTTCAAAGAGGCATTATCGGATGCCACCGAACGAGTTGGTGGAGTTGAAGAAGCAATTGAATGAGCTGCAAGAAAAAGGTTTCATCCGCCCTAGCTCATCCCCGTGGGGTTGTCCAGCAATCTTCGTAAAGAAGAAGGACAATACTTTACGCATGTGCGTGGATTACCGTCCGCTTAATGAGGTAACGGTAAAGAACAAGTATCCTTTGCCCCGCATTGATGATCTCTTTGATCAATTAACTGGAGCTCGAGTATTCTCCAAGATTGATTTGAGAGTGGGATATCATCAAGTTCGGATACGACCTGAGGATATTCCAAAGACGGCTTTCTCTACTCGCTACGGCTTGTATGAGTACACCGTCATGTCATTTGGCTTAACCAATGCTCCCGCCTTGTTCATGAACCTCATGAATTCGGTATTCATGGAGTATTTGGATAAGTTTGTCGTGGTCTTCATCGATGATATTCTTATCTATTCTAAGGACGATGAGGAACATGATGAGCATCTGAGGCTTGTGTTAGGCAAGCTTCGTGAGCACCAGCTGTATGCAAAGTTCAGCAAGTGCGCGTTCTGGTTGAAGGAAGTGGCCTTCCGGGTCATGTTCTTCAAGCGGGGCGAGCCGCTGATCCTAGCAAGATCGCGATGTTCTTTCTTGGTGTCGACCTACTTGATGGCGAAGTCGCGAGTTTTCTCGGTTTAATGGATATTATCGCCGCTTTATCGAGAACTTCTCCAAGATCGCGGCCGATGTGGAGTTGCTCAAGAAGGACAAGAAGTTCTTGTGGTCCGATGCTTGTGAGGAAAGCTTCCAAGTACTCAAGGAACGTTTGACCACCGCTCCCGTCCTCGTTCTTCCCGATGTTCATCAAAGCTTCGATATCTTTTGCGATGCTTCTCGTCGAGGACTCGGTTGTGTCCTTATGCAAGAAGGCAAGGTAGTGGCCTATGCATCAAGGCAATTGAGACCTCATGAACTCAACTATCCTACCCATGACTTAGAATTAGCTGCGGTGATTCATACACTTAAGATTTGGCGACATTACCTAATCGGTGATCGTTGCGAAGTGTATTCGGATCACAAAAGCCTAAAGTACTTGTTCACTCAACCAGATATGAACCTCAGGCAAAAGAGGTGGTTGGAGTTGATCAAGGACTATGACATGGGTATTCACTACCATCCGGGCAAGGCTAATGTCGTTGCCGATGCTCGATCGAAAGCGCATTGCAATGCCTTATTGCTCCAGGAACGCCAACCCACCCTTCTGAAGGAATTTCAGCGTCTCAACTTAGGTTTGGTTGAGCATGGTTCGCTCGCTGCCTTGGTTGTGCAACCAACCTTGGTGGATCGGATTAAGGCCGCTCAACAATCAGATGTTGGAGTGAGCCGCATCAAGGAAAATATCCAGAACGGTACAGCTAAGTGCTTCTCTGAGGGTGAGCATGGTGTTGTAAGGTTCGGGCAACGCCTTGTGGTTTCAAAGGACATGGAATTGCGGAATTTGATTCTCCGCGAAGCCCATGATTCGCCTTTGTCTATTCATCCCGGGGCCACAAAGATGTATCAAGATCTCCGTCAGGGATTTTGGTGGACCCGAATGAAGAGGGAAATTGCGAAGTTCGTTGCCGAGTGCGACATATGTCGTCGTGTCAAGGCCGAGCATCAGCGTCCAGCAGGACTGCTTCAGCCTTTGCCTATTCCCGAGTGGAAGTGGGATTCGATCGGGATGGATTTTATCACCGGTCTGCCTCGCACCTCCAAGGGCAAGGATTCCATCTGGGTTGTCATCGATCGATTGACGAAGGTAGCCCATTTTCTGCCAGTACGGACAAACCTTAGTGTGAGTCTACTAGCGGATCTCTATATTTCCCGTATCGTCTGCTTGCATGGAGTACCAAAGACGATCGTTTGGATCATGATGCGCTTTTCACCGCCAGGTTTTGGAAGTGTTTGCAAGAGGCTATGGGAACCCGTCTCACCTTTAGCACAGCATACCACCCCCAAACTGATGGTCAGACCGAAAGGGTCAACCAAGTGTTGGAGGACATGCTTCGTGCTTGCGTCCTCTCCTATGGAAAGAATTGGGAGAAATGCTTGCCTTTTGCCGAGTTTTCCTACAACAACAGTTTTCAAGCTAGTCTCGGCATGTCACCTTTTGAGGCCTTATGCGGAGAAAGTGCGAACCCGTTGAACTGATGCGAGACCGCGAAGACCATTCTTTGGCCCGGACTCGATCAATGAGGCCGAGAGTCAAGTCCAGCTTATTCGTGATCATTTACGCACAGCTCAATCCAGGCAAAAGAGCTATGCGGATCGCCGTCGTCGTGAGTTGAGCTTTGAGCCTAATGACTTTGTTTATCTCAAAGTCTCTCCTTTGAAGGGCCATCAGCGTTTCGGCGTCAAGGGCAAGTTAGCTCCTCGATATGTCGGTCCTTACCGTGTTATTGAAAAGAAAGGGGCAGTTGCCTATAAGTTAGAATTGCCAGCTGCACTCGAGGGGGTACATGATGTTTTCCATGTGTCCCAGCTAAAGAAGTGCCTCCGTGTTCCAACTGAGGAGGCTCCGTTGGAAACCCTCGATGTCCAATAAGATTTGACCTACAAGGAGCACCCTGTTCGCATCCTTGAAGAGACTGAACGAAGAACGAGGAATCGTGCCATCAAGTTCCTTAAAGTTCAGTGGTCAAACCATTCTGAAGATGAAGCTACTTGGGAAAGGGAAGATCGTCTCCGTGCAGACTATCCATCTTTCTTTACCGAGTGAGCCAAATCTCGGGACGAGATTTTTGTAAGGGGGGGAGGTTTTGTAACATCCCAAAATTGGTTTGTGTTTCAAATGTAATAAAAATGAGGAGAAATTAAAACTTTTTCTCTGATCTTGATTTTTGTAATCAGTTCCATAATTTTTGTAAAGGAATTATGTGAAATCAAAAATCAAATTGCCATTTGGACACCAACACAAATCTCCTTCATGAAAATCTTGTGCCCAACCTTTGGAAATAATTTTTCTTGGGTCTAGGGTTGATGTTTAACACCTCTGAATTATCTCATGATTTTTAGAAATTATTTGATAATTTTGGGAAGCAAGTCAAACTGGTCAAACCCTATTTTCCTCTCTTCTAGAATTTCTGGAGAATAATACAGTGCATTAAAATCTCTGAAAATTTTATGGAAGGTTCCTACTGCAGTCAGCAAGCTCCAGTTAAAATTTCATAAATTTTGGAGTTTGTTTGCTACCTCAAATAATTCCTCAAAAATCAGATGTTTAAAATTCAAATTCTAACTGGTTTGCACTGTTCCTCGGGTTCGAACCAGGCTCGGGCTCGAGCCAACGGACTCGGTCCAACCAACTAAACGCACCGGGCGACTCAGTCAGGCGCGGGAGTTGTGAGCCGTTGGATCAGCATCGAACGGCCCGAGATCGAGCGCGCGATCGAATCGTTGTAATCGAACCGATCTATTTCAGCCGTCCGATTAAATCCAACGGTCGTCGTTCGTCGTCTTCCTCCGCTCGCGCACTCGGCGAAGTCAACCGCGGTGGCGTGCAGATACCCTTGGCAGAGCCGGTCGCGTCTCCTTTTGCCAGCGGCTCTTCGCATTATTGCTCCCGTCCGGCCGCCCCTATCGCCGCCGTCCCTGCGGCACACCCCCGTCGCCTCGGCCAACCTCAAGACCAGTGCATCTCCATTTTTCATCCCGTTGCTTCTTCCTTGCTTCTCGGCCTATAAAACTCCTCCGGTGGCTTCCTTATCCTCCTTTAAACACCCTTGAGCTCGAGATTGCTTCTAGTACACCGAGTGAGCTCCATTTCAAAATTTACCCTTAGCGCCATTGTTGAAGCTTGGATCCTTGGTGGAAGTGGTGCTCGGGCCTTCTCTTTCAAAACCCTTGCTTCCTCGGTTACTTGGCATCTCGTGAGAGTATTAACCCTCTGTCAATTTGGCTTTTGATGAGAAAGGAGCAACTCAATTCGGACTTCCCCAATTCGGTAAAAGCTACTCCTCTTCACCCGAGCCGACTCAACTCTCCCAGTCGTTCTCTGGGCTCGGTAACTCCTTATTAGTCCCTAGTTGTTTGCTTTGCTCCTTGAACCGGTGAGCTTATCGCCGTTTCGTTTTGGTCATTTTTCGCCCTCTCGGTTCCTCCGGCTGCTGCGCGATCCGTCCACTACGACCAGCGCCATTGGTACCATTAGGTGCGCAATGAAGTTTGGGACCCATTTTAGGCGTTTGCTCGCACCGCGTGTGGCGAGAGCCGCCGTGCGAGCCGATCTTCCCCGTCAAATTTTGTCGGACGAAAATCTGGGGTGAAGTTTGAACTTGAGTCGTTGCGGACCGTCGATCCTTAGATCTACGGCCCAAGATTGCGCTGAAATTTTAACTTAACGCACGCCTTGATCCGTGAACCGTTGGATCCCAGATCAACGGCTCGCGTGCGTGGGCGCGTTCGGACCACCGGACGCTCGGATCCAGATGGACCGTCGGATCCTAGATCCACGGCTCGCGTGCGCGTGAAAGGTTCGGACCACCGAACGCTCTGGGCCACGCGAACCGTTGGATCCAGATCCAACGGTTGACGCTTAAGGAATCGCGCGCGCGCGCGTCAGCGCTGGGACGCGGACCGTCGGATCCAAGATCGACGCTCCTCGTTCGTCCACGTCATTTCAAAATTCTGTTTTTCCCGAAAGGATTTATTTACCAACTGAAAAATATGATAACTTGTAAAATGCATAACTAATTCATTTCAAATCCTTTTCGGTTGATTCAAATTTTGTTGGTTATGTTTTTAACGAAACTTTAATTTAAAAATGCTTCCAAACTCAGTATAGCTCCTGAAAATTTTGCTAATGAATAGTAGCATTTTTGATTTATAAAAGCTGAGCAAAATCGTTTTGGCCATATCTTTTGCATTAAGAATCCAAATCAATTGGTTCTTGTTGATAAATTCATTATAAATCATGACCTTGCTACTGTAAAATTTTCAGAATTTTTGGAGAAAGTTCACCGTTGGGTCTTTGCATTTTATTCGCTCTTATCGTTTGGTTCTCGCTTTTTTGTTAGGATCCGAAGAGCACGTTGACAATATTGTTGATCCTCAGCAGCACCTTGACCCACAGCAAGCAGGCAAGCAGTTTGATCATGATAATCCCATTATTTTTCAAGTCTAATATGTTTATTTCAACTTGTATATATGCATTGCTATTTTGTTGTTAAATTATGATTAGTATCCTATAGTTGCATAATCTGTAGGAATTGTTTATCCTCTACTACCATGAGCCTAGGTTATTTGCTGTGATTTGAGTTCGATGGATGAACTCTTGTCACTTAGTAGCTTCCGTTTTGAAATTGCTTAGAAATGCTTAGTTTCGGTAGTAATGGGCGATCATCGATTTTAGTCGATGATCTTGATCACACATCTACATATTACTCCTTTATGTCTAACACTTGTGCTTTGTTATTTTGGAAAGTAAAAAAAATCTGAAAATGGAAAATTGATTTGGACTTGGGCAAGTGGTTGGATGGTGGGTTATTGGGTTTGTGGATGGCTTGCCTAAGTCAACAAGGACCGAACATCTTGTGTCACACTCTCCAAGCATTTTTGCGTGCTAACCACGCGAGAGGGATATGGGACCTCTCTTGACTTAGTACTTTGGCGTGTGTTATCTCCGAGTCGCAGGAGGGGGTTGTGTGTGTTGTGTGAAAAAGGATATGTGTTCTTGTATTGGGTGTGCGGTGGTGGAGATTACGGGTAGGCTCTCCACCTCGAGGAGCATTGTAGTTGTCCAAGGCTTTACTGCGACGGGTAGTTGACCGAGGCTTTACAATGACTCGACACAACGTATGGGTTTCTATCCATACAGGCGACTGTGTAGTTAATACACAATCTTGGAAATGTCTCGTAGGACTTAGGCTGTCTTAGGCATACCAAAGGAAGTATGCTAATCATGTGGCAAAAGGCGGTGCAGCGTGTGGGTACATTGGTACACCTGCGAGGTATAAAACTATTCAATAGCCTCGTCCTAGGTTATGGACACGCTTGGTTAGGTTTTGCAAGAGTTAGACTACAACCTTTTAAATTAAAATTTGACATGGGTGGTATGAATGGGTAATTCATGCTATTGTTGTGGTGACTAATGGTTTAGTCACTTCCAGGATTGTTGTTGTTCTCTACCTACTGTTATATTGTTGTCTTTTACGATTATTTGAACATTAAAAACAGATTTACCAACTTGCTTTTAAATGTATTACATTATTGCAAATGGAAACTTGCTTTATGCTAAAAATGAAACATATAGCCTCCACTTCAATGAGCTTGCATGTAGTATATATACAGGTTTGTTATTCCACATGTAAGTCTTGCGAGTACATTCAAAGTACTCACCGGCTTTTCCTGCGCTTTTGTTTGCGGGGAGGAGGTGAGCCCCAAGGGCCTCACTTTTGCGAGTTGTCTTTGTGGATTGACGACTAGCTTGGCGGTCCGGTCGGTTACCTTGTGGGTTAAAGGCACACTGATTGGCTCTTTTGGTTTATGGCCATCTTATGGCACTTTTGCTTCCGCTGTTAAACTTCTTTATGTATATGTCGTTTGGCCGGTCGGCCTCTCTTTTGTAATAACTATCCTTTATTTATGTTATCTTCTGGCTTGTTGTTTTTACTTCGGTTCTACGTGGATGAATGGAATTGATGCATAAACTTTGTAAAGAGGTGTGTATACTGCACTCTGGGAAGTATACATGTCTCGAGTCTCGGATTATCTGATTTGTGATGCTAGGACCAAGTGGATGGTTAAGCATTACAAGCCGGATAAACCGGGGTTTCACATGATTATAGAACTGTGTGATAAAACTGTGTGTGTTGTGTGCTTTTACTCGTTGATGGCATGTGTTGCACTTAATCAATAGGGTGGGAAAAGATTTAGACTAAGGCAGGTGGTGGATTCTGTGTGATATGGCGGAGCTCTGTGCTGAGAGTGATAATCTGTGTAACTTAGTTAGAATTTGGAAGTCTTGCCTTGGTCATTTAAGGACTTAACTTTGTGCGCCATTGAACTGAGTCTTGCTGTACAACCACATTCCTGGTATGGGACATGCCTAACTTAGTAGGTTATGGAATCTTGCTATTGATAACTCAGGTTGTAGGTTAAGCTGTGTGATGGGCTGGAGATGTGTTTATCACATCGCGAGACGGTTTGCCGCATCCCTGTCCAACGGTGTGTGTCGTACCCAAATGCTGTGTGTATCGGTTGGACAACAGGAAAACACATCGGGAGTGTCAATGTTGAGATAAAGTTTCTGAAAAATTTTGTTACGGTCAAAGCTAGCTACACTGATTGTATCTTATGGGTAAAGTGTACCATCTCTGCAGAGTGTTTTAATCAATCTATTCGAATAGCCGTGTTCGCGGTCATGGAGACATGCTCGGGGATTTCACACGAGGGGTAGATTTTCATAAAACCTTGGGAAGGGAGCTGTGTGATCTAAGTCATATGGTTGTGTGAATGACTTGTTTAGATTGTGTGTCTTTGTGAAATCAAATGATAAATTAATATTGTCTTATTTCTTTTGAATTATATTTTTAATCTATTAATCGTATTCAATTGCAAATGTAGCATTTCTGCAAAAGAACCACATAAGCCATTCCTTTGGAATAAGCCATCATCTATAAATTGTATTTTGTGGTATGACTTGCGAGTACGGTTGTGTACTCATACTTGCTTCAAACAATCAAAAGAAGTGGAGGAGTCTTCGCTTGCATTTGAGGAGAAGTTCTACGAAGGTGTCGATCGTTAGGATCTTAATCCCAGTCAGTTGCTTGTGGTGAATTGATGGGTTTCCGCTGAAGTTTATTTCTATTCCGCTGCTGCTAGTTTATTTATTGTCAGACCTGCGTGGCTTAATAAATGTAAACTCGACCATTAGGTCAAAACCATTATTTTCTATTCAAATTAGCCATTTATTCTATTAATCATCTTGTGTGGATCGATATTTACCTATATTGATATTGTGTGCACTAGCGTAATCTTGGACTAGTGCAGAGGGTCCAGAATTGCATTGTTTGGGTCCCGACAGAGGTGGTATCAGAGCCATACTGTCTGTAGGTCTTGACCTTAGTTAGATCGGCTGTCTTATTGTGTCTAAACTATTTTCTAAAGCAAAATTAACTTACAAGATTAATTGAACTGCTTAACTCTTTTGATATCTCTCTTCACTCAACTACTACTGAAATTCTTTCCCTCCCCGCTGTTTTTAAAGTTGTTCTTACCCTCTTATCTGTCTTGTCAGATGCCTCGTCTTCAGAAATATGGCGAGCGCAAGGGAGGACTTGCTGCTGAGCTTTGGAAGCTATTACAAGTGGTTGGAGGATTCGACCGTCCGATGTACCGTGGCAGCACTTGGGTTATGAACGGCCGAGAGCGTGGAGTGATCTGCCGCTTAACCATCTACGCCCAGAAGGACACCAAAGCATGTCGACCCCTGAACATCTCCGCAAGAAGGATGATTTGGAACAATGCAATTCAGGAGTCTTCGCGCTTCGCCATCCTCAGGATCTGCAACATCTATGCTCGCGAGCTTCGATATACTGTCTTTCGCTATCACCATCACACCTTTGCATTGGATGTTTCAGCACGTTACCGTCTACAGATGGAGAGAGCAACGCCGTTGTCATGCATCTTGCCAGTTCGTCGCTGCCTAGAAGGAATCGCTGGAGTTGGCCGCCACAGAGCTGGAGTGCGCCTACGAGACCCTACAAAGAGCAGAAGAAAGGATCGTCATCCTGGAAGAGACTCTTTATGGTCAACACGAGCACGAGGAAGACCCTGAAGAGGAGGATCCTGAAGAAGTAGAGCCAGAAGAAGCCGAGGAACCAAAAGAGCCTGTGGAGCCAGCAGAGCCGGAGGAGCCAGGTGTGCTTGCACCAGGGACGTCTGTTCCTGTAAAACCAATCACAGGGCATCAAGATCAGTTTGAAAGGATGCCAGCTCGTTTCTAGGTCTACAGCAGGCGGGAGCCCCGTCAGGGCTATGGAGGCTATCTCATCGAGTAGTCCGTTGAGTTTTAGGCTTAGCCAGTCTAAAGGTTAGGAGAGTCGCCCTTTAAGCGGTAGCTTGTGTGTTTAGGTTCGTTCTCATTTTCTTTTCTGCAAGTATGAGCTGCAAAGGCCCTTAGGCAATTGTTGCAGCCATGCTAATATCTTAATTAATATAAGTATTTCAGTTGTTCTTTCTTGAAGTTGTGTTTAATGGGTTTTACCTACCCCTACCTAGTTCCCAACTCATCTTATGCTTGCTACCTTTTCTAACCCATGGAGTTTCATCAGATGGTTCAAACTCGTCAAGCTGCTGCAAGTTGTTCGGGCACCCCTGCGTCAGAAGGAAATGAGCACACCCTCGCAGGAGCAGTTCCGCCACAAGCACCTTCAGTTGACCTGTAGAATTTTGGAACATTCATGGCAGCTCAAACTTAGCTGATGTATACAATGATGAATCAGATACAGATTATAAACACCCAGAAAAACAACCATCACAATGAAGCCCCAGTCGCTCATGGTCACCACGGGCCATCCAAGCTAGCCGAGTTCATGAGAACTCGTCCGCCAACTTTTTCTGGACATGTATCACCAGTGGAATCTGATGATTGGCTTCGTGTTATTGAGAGGAAGCTGTTGATCACCCAATACAGCGATCATGAAAAAGTCATGTACGACACTCACCAGATGGAAGACATAGCTGCCGATTAGTGGGAAAACTTCTGTACAGCGCATAAGATGCCGCAAAACATCACCTAGGGAGAGTTCTCAACTGCTTTTTGGCAGTACCATGTACCGGAACGGATCATGGATTTGAAGAAAAATGAGTTCCGTGCTCTCAAGCAGGGAGGAATGTCAGTGACTGACTATCTCAATAAATTCTCTCAACTTCCCGCTATGCTGCAGAAGATGTCGCCACCGACAAGGGTCGTTAGAGTCGTTTTCTAAAGGGATTGAACACTGGACTGCAAGTCAACCTGATTGCCCACACCTTTCTAGATTTTCAGGAGTTAATCAACAAAGCTTTGATTCTGGAAGATAAGCGCAATGAATTGGAAGATAACAGCAAGCGCAGAATGACCCAGCAAGTAAGTCACCAGCCGCAGTTGAAAGTAAGAACAGTTCCACTGCAGTTTAATCATTTTCTACCTCAGAATTCTCTCAGAACGCCTGCAACAACCTCAGCACCTCGTTCAGTTGCTCAGAACTTTCGCAATTCCATACCAATCAACCACAATCTAGGAAGCAACCCACAGAATGGACCCAGAGTTTATTTTACCTGCCGCCAGCCAGGGCACTTTGCCAATCGATGCCCTCAGAATAGAACGATGACTCCAGTACGCTTCAACCTTGGAGCTACACCAGCCAAGACACCAGCACAAAGCAATCCTCAAGGAACTTCTCAAGCTACCGGTCAAACCGGAGGAGCACCGCAATCAGTGGTCAGAGGTCGTGTCAACCACGTCACTCTGGAAGGAGCTCAGGAAGCACCTGACGTCGTACTGGGTAAGTTTCTTGTAAATTCAGTACATGCATCAGTTCTGTTTGATTCTGGAGCTTCACATTTGTTTGTTTTGGGAATTTTACAACTAAGAATAATTTGGAAGTTATACATCTTAAGCATACTCTATTATTCTAGTCGTCTGGGGCAGAGCTAAGTTCTAAGGTGTGATGTTTAGGAGCTAAGTTACTTATAGCTGGAGTTGATTTTCTAGCCAACCTAATTGTTCTAAATACCCAGACTATAGATATCATCCTTGGCATGGATTGGTTATCCAAGCACAAAGCTGTGTTAGATTGTGGTCGAAGAGCCGTAACAATCAAGGATACCAATGGAAAGAAAGTGGAGTTTCTAGCCACCTCCGTCTATGATCGACATCTGTTAGTCAACAGTGTGAAGGTCGTATCTTTAGAAGACATGCCTATTGTCAGAGAATACTCATATGTGTTTCCAGAAGAGTTACTAGGAATGCCACCAGACCGTGACATCAAATTCGTCATTGATCTAGTACCAGGAACAACACCAATATCGAAGAGACCCAATCGGATGCCAGCCGATGAGTTGGTAGAAATAAAGAAGCAGATTGAATAACTTCTTGAGAAAGGTTTCGTAAGACCTAGTTCGTTGCCATGAGGAGCGCCAGTCCTCTTTGTTAGAAAAAAGGTTGGAACCATGAGAATGTGCATTGATTATCATTCTCTAAATGAAGTCACTATCAAGAACAAGTACCTACTACCCCGAATTGATGATTTGTTTGACCAGATGAATAGAGCCGGAGTGTTCTCGAAGATCGACCAACGATCAGGTTACCACCAGTTGAAGATTTGTCTGAAGGATATACTGAAGACCGCTTTATGAACGCGATATGAACATTGTGAGTTCCTAGTCATGTCATTTGGTCTGACTAATGCCCCTGCCTATTTCATGAACATGATGAACAAGGTATTCATGGAATATTTGGATAAGTTTGTAGTTGTGTTTATTGATGATATTTTAGTTTATTCCAAGACAGAAGAAGAACATGTTGAGCATTTGAGAATAATTTTGGAGAAACTTAGAGAGCATCAGTTGTGTGCTAAGTTTAGCAAATGTGAATTATGGAAGAAGGAAGTTGATTTCCTTGGTCATGTGATGACAGCTGAAGGAGTAGCCGTCGACCCCGGAAAAGTTAAGGCAGTGTTACATTGGGAGCAACCCAAGATCGTAACTCAGATTCGCAGTTTCTTGGGAATGGCGGGATATTATCGTCGTTTCATCGAAGGATTCTCAATGATTGCTAAGTCTCTTACGCAATTGTTGAAGAAGTAGAAAAAGTTCATTTGGACTACAGCCTGTGAAGAAAGTTTTCAGGAATTGAAGAAGCGTTTGACTTCTGCCCCAGTGCTGATCTTGCCAGATATTCGCAAGGATTTTAATATCTATTGTGATGCTTCGCGTCAAGGATTAGGATGCATCCTGATACAAGAAGGAAGAGTTGTCGCTTATGCGTCAAGGCAACTGAGACCCCATGAGGAGAATTATCCTACACATGATCTGGAATTAGCTGCCGTAGTGCATGCTTTGAAAATTTGGCGTTATTACCTCATTGGTAATCGTTGTGAAGTATACACCGATCATAAGAGCCGGAAGTATATTTTCACTCAGTCTGACCTAGATATGAGACAGAGAAGATGGTTGGAGTTAATAAAGGATTATAATCTTGGAATCCATTACCATCCTGGTAAAGCCAATGTCATTGCAGATGCCTTGAGCCGTAAGAGTTACTACAATACCTTGGAAGTGAAAGAAATTTGTACAAAACTTCAAGAGGAATTTCAGAAGCTGAAGCTAGAAGTTGTATCTGAACGATTTGTGGCTAATCTAGAAGTACAGTCTACTTTAGAGAAACGGATTCGTGAAGCCCAACCAAATGATCCGGAAATCTCCGACATCAAGAAGAAGATAACAAAAGGAAAATTCAAAGATTTCACCAGAGATGATCAAGATGTAATATGGATTAATGGGCGTATCTGTGTTCCAGACAGTGATGGTTTGAGACAGCTAATCTTAAAGGAAGCCCATGACTCGAAGTATTCGATTCACCCTGGTAGTACTAAGAGGTATCAGGATGTTAGGAATAAGTTCTGGTGGCCAAATCTGAAGTGAGAAGTCGCGGAGTTCGTTGTCTTGTGCGACATGTGTCAAAAAGTAAAAGCAGAGCATCAGAGACCAGCAGGTTTGTTACAACCGCTGAAGATTCCAGAGTAGAAGTGGGAAGAGATCGGAATGGATTTCATTACCGGTTTTCCCAAGACTCAATCGGGTTACGATTCGATTTGGGTAATAGTTGATCGTCTAACCAAAGTTGCCCATTTCTTACCACTCAAAACCACATACTCAGAAGATCGCCTTGCAGAGTTATATATGTCAAGAATCGCCAGTCTGCATGGTGTGCCCAAGAAGATAGTGTCAGATTGAGGATCTCAGTTCACCTCTCGTTTTTGGCAAAGTCTGCATGAAGCCCTGGGAACTCACCTGAACTTCAGTATTGTTTATCATCCTCAGACAGATGGACAGACTAAGTCAACCAGATATTGAAAGATATGTTGAGAGCCGGTGCTTTAGCTAATGCTACCAGTTAGGATAAGAGTTTGACGTATGCAGAATTTTTGTACAACAACAGTTATCAAGTCAGTCTGCAAATTTCACCATTTGAAGCCTTGTATGGTCGTGCCTGTAGAACCCCTTTGAATTGGTCAGAAACTGCTGAACGTTTGGTATTTGGACCAGATATTATTCAAGAAACAGAGGAACAAGTGACCATGATCAGAGAAAGATTAAAGATATTCCAATCCAAGCAGAAAAGTTATGCTGATAATCGTCGCCGTGATCTCAGCTTTGAGCCTGGTGATTTTGTTTATCTCCGAGTTACTCCACTCAAAGGTGTCAAACGGTTTCATGCCAAAGAGAAACTTGCCCCTAGGTATGTTGGTCTGTTCAAGATTTTGGAATACCGTGGAAAAGTTGCTTATTAGTTGGAGCTATCGCAGTTGCTAGCAGGGGTGCATGATGTCTTTCATGTCTCCCAGCTAAAGAAGTGTCTTCGTGCACCAGAAGAACAAACTCCGTTGGACGCAATTGAGTTGAAAGAAAATCTCACTTGCAAAGAGCAGCCAGTCAAGATTTTAGATGTCGCTTCTGCAAGGTTCAGTGGAACAAACACTCAGAAGGAAAAGCAACGTGGGAACGTGAAGAAGAGTTGAAAGCCAAGTTTCCGAACCTCTTCTCTAGCTAGCTTTGAATATCGGGGCGAGATTCCTTTAAGTGGGGAGGTTTGTAACATCCTAATTTTCTGAGCTCTAAAAATATTTTGAATAATTACTTGTTGAAAAATACAATATTTGAATTTCTATTAATTTTTAGTATTTTTATTTAAAACTTAATATAGACTTTTATGACAAAATAATTTAATAGGGTTAATCCTAACATCAACAATTGCCAAAACTATTTTATTTGGATTCTATGCGGTTAGATATATTTTCTAGAATTTTCTAAAATTTTTCCGGGTTCATTTGCTGTTTTCTAATTGCTATTTGGATTTTCTATATTTTCTAAAATAGAAAATCTATTTAAAATCCTTCGAAACAGTAACGGTCCGAAACCCAACCCTATTCCAATCCCGGCCCAACAATGTGCGGCCCGGCTTGCCCGCGCGCGCGCCCTGCCTCTCGCTGACAGGTGATCCCCACATGTCGGTCTCTCTCTCTCTCACCCGAGCGCTCCCGCTGCATCTGCTGACGTGTGGCCTCGATCAACGGCCGAACGCGCTCCCACGCCCACGCCTTCCCGTGCCGCTGTCAGGTGGGTCCCACCGCCTTCGTCTCCACCGCGTCGTCCTCCTCGCGCGCACTTGTCGCGTTCGCCATGGCCAGAGCTCAGAGCTCCACCTGACAACGCGCTATTTCAACCGAAACGCCCAAGATTTTTGCACCATTCTCTAGCCCTATCTCTCTCGCATCCAAATCAGACCAAATCAAACTCTGAATCGGCCCTTATCCTCTAGAATCTCAGAAATCTCGTGCGTGTACGTTTCGAACTCCAATTGGGGATTTCCAATTCCGGCATCCCACGGCCCTATAAAAGGCACCACGAGGATCGTCAGCCCTCCCGCACCCCAGAGCCACCATCCAATTCCATCCCGGAGCCCTAGCGTCGCCGCATTTGGGAAATTAGGTTTTACCACCGCCGTTGGGTTTTCTCCGATTGTGCCGCCGTCGTCGCCGCCCTTGCATCGCCGACTGCACCTCCATGATCAGTGTCGCTCGGGCTACCTCGTGCGTCCCTCCCCACCGTCGAAGCATCACCAGAGCATCCGTCCAGACAACAACCGAATCTTCTCCGCCGCTCCGAGCTCGCCGTCGGCCGCTACCGTGATCCCCAAGCATTGGTAAGGACGGCATCGGGTTCGCAATAACGCCAGCTACCAGCCGGTACTACTCATCGCCGGCGAGCGACCGCCGTTCGCCGGAACCATTGGTTCCCGAGTGCCGCCACCGTCGGGCTGACGTGAGTGCTCACATGTGCGGCCATGTCACCACCGGTGTCGACGTGTTGCGCACGTGGCTGCTTCATCAGCGCGTGCGTGGCACGATCCTCCGCTTCCAGATTCCCGTGGCTCGGTGAACTGAGTCCACCGTGAGCCATCTCACTAACATGTGAGTCCCGCATGTTAGATTTTCTTTTAATTCTTTTATTTCCGGAAATTCCTTCGCTGACGTCAGCATTGCGCAATAATCTATTTTTCTTTAGAAAAATAATTTGGAAATTCAGGAAAATTCAATTTAGGGTATTTTATGAAATTTCAAACTTCCAAAGCCCATATCTTTTGCATCCGAACTCCGATTGAGCCCATTCAAATTTCTAAATTTATATAAATTCGAGATGTATTTATTTCTGATTTTTATTTAATTTTTAGAGTTTGTTTTGCCTATATTATTCATTTGTTTTGTTTATTTATTTCATTTACGCGTAGACGTTAATTCCTTGGGAACTTTTGAAGAAGAAGGAGTGCCTCAAGACCAAGATCAGTACCTAGACCTATTCCAAGGTAAGTTATACCTTTGATCATGTTGAACCCAGTTTTCAAAATACTTTGTTTCAATGTATTGCATTATATTTCAAGTATTTATTTAAATGCTTTTGGGTTTAGTTATTAATCCAAATATTTATGTCCACCTTGTCTATTATTATGCCATAATCTTTTGTCACCCTAGGTTGGTTCATTATTAGTTGGTATTATTGTAGCACCAACGTGGGTTGGTTAGATACGAGTAGATTGCTTAGCCTTGCTATGAGTCATCATTTTATGTGAGTTGCAATTATAAACTTGAGTAAGTGATTATAGAACTGTGTGTGTTGTGTGCTATTACTCGTTGATGGCATGTGTTTTACTTAACAACGAGGTGGGAAAAGATTTAGGCGAGGCAAGTGGTGGATTACATGTGATATGGCGGCTGTGTCTTGAGAATGATAATCTGTGTGACTTAGTTTGAATTTGAAAGTTTTGCCTTGGTCAATTAAAGTCTTAACTTTGTGCGCCATTGAATTGAGCCTTACTGTACGACCACATGCCTGGTATGGGACGGGTCTAACTTTGTAGGTTATGGAATCTTGCCATTGACATCTCAAGTTGTAAGTTAAGCTGTGTGATGGGCGGGAGGTGTGTTTATCACATCGCGGGACGGTTCGCCACATCCCTGTTCAACGGTGTGTGTCGTACCCAAATGCTGTGTGTATCGGTTGGACGATAGGAAAGCACATCGGTAGTGTCAATGTTGGAATGAAGTTTCTGAAAGGTTCGGTTACGGTCAGTGCTAGCTACACTGATTGTATCTTGTGGGTAAAGTGTACAACCTCTGCAGAGTGTTTTAATCAATCTATTCGAATAGCCGCGTCCGCAGTCATGGACATGCTCGGGGAATTCACAGGAGGGGTAGATTTTCATAAAACCTTGGGAAGGGAGCTGTGTGATCTAAGTCATATGGTTGTGTGAATAACTTGTTTAGACTGTGTGTCTTTGTGAAATCAAATGATAAATTAATATTATCTTATTTGTTTTGAATTATATTTTCAATCTATTATTTGTATTCATTGCAAATGTTGCATTTCTGCAAAAGAACCACAGAAGCCATTCCTTTGGAATAAGCCATCATCTATAAATTGCATTATGTGGTATGACTTGCGAGTACTATTGTGTATTCATACTTACTTCAAACAATCAACAGAGGTGGAGGAGTCTTCGCCTGCATTTGAGGAGGGGTTCTAGGAAGGTGTCGATCGTTAGGGTCTTGATCACAGTCAGTTGTCTGTGGTGAATTGATGGGTTTTCGCTGAAGTTTATTTCTATTCCGCTGCTGCTATTTTATTTATTGTCAGCCATGCGTGGCTTAATAAATGTAAACTCGATAATAAGGTCAAAATCATTATTTGCTATTCAAAATAGCTGTTTATTCTATTAGTCATCTTGTGTGGATCGATATTTACCTATGTTGATATTGTGTGCACTAGTGTGATCCTGGACTATTGCAGAATACACAAAAGGTCAAGAATTGCATTTTGGGTCTCGACAGCCACTGCATCGACGTCATGCACATGGAGAAGAATGTATGCGATAGATTGATTGATCTCTTACTGAACATTCGTGACAAAACAAAAGATGGTGTCAACGCACGATATGGCTTTGTTGATATTAACATAAAATCCATGTTAGCACCAAAAGAGACCGATAAAGGTTGAACGTACCTTCCCCTATCTTGCTACAAAAAAGGCCTTTGGTCTTAAATGGACGAAATTTTGCAGTAAGTAATTAGCATGTTGTTACCAACCAACAGATAGCATTTCGAAGGAAATTTTGCGGCCCGACTCTAATACTGTTGTTAACGAGCTTTTGTAATTTGCTATGTGTGGTTTGGTTGTCACATTGGTTACAAGGTTGAAAGCTGTAGCTAAACGGGCGGCCTATGAGCAAGCATATCCTTAACGGGTTGGCAACTGAAAACTTTGGGCCCGATAAGCAGCAAAATAGCACAACAACGAACTGTAACTAAAAAGCCCTCATGGGCCGCTGGATGGTGATCAAATGGTTTAAAATAGTGATTGTGTTTTCTGAAAATTTGAGGGGACTGCTATAGTCGGCCCCAATATCAAATTATATGTAATTATTGGATTTGTGGTGCAGATTATTTTTTCAATTCTTTATTTGATTTAAAGTATATAAACTCGATATTTTATTCTGTGAAGTATGTTACGTACCATTTTTTAATGCTATTATTTGTTGTGCCCATGAGAAATTCAGAAGAGTAACATATATATAATATTTAAACCTTAATTTAAAATTACAATACTTCTTTTAGTACTTTTGACATGGTTTGGATATCCATATACCTAAGCCCAAAAATTCAAGACTTGTGTACTCAATTCTTAATCTGTTTAAAAGTTTGGGTGCAACGGTGTAATCGGCAAACAATAATGGACAGTATGGACACAGAAAGGAAGGGAGAAAAGCAGGTTAGATTTTGAGGGAGGGGACCAACGAAAGCGATGTGAGTGAGCTTCATGTAAGATTGTTGTGTTTCTTAAGAAAAGGTGCGTGCATCATCGTTGGAAAGAGAGCAACCAAGCACAATTCATGGACGCGGATCTCTTCCGTAAGTACTAATTTGAGCCGTATAATCTTCAGAGAATGTCTTAGATCAGTAGTATACAGTACCGATACTACATTGCTCAACAGTAAAATCGGTGTTGCTTTTCTGCTAATCGGCACTATTTTAACAGCAATTAGTTATGTGGTAGCAGACTTCGATTAATGTTACTATAGTATATCTCTATGTAGCCGTAGAGACATCGCGTCCAAAGTTGATACGATGATATCTCTAGTCTAGCCCCCTCTCTCAATTTGTTTTTTTTTCTCCCCTTCTGATGCATATATGTTTTTTTTTCTGAGGTGAAATTACCCTCACTTGGCATCAAAAGAAGGACAGGAGCGAGTGAAACATATTCTTTTCCGAAGATGCAGTATCTAGCTCAGCATTAGTTTTACTTGAAACCTGATCAGCATAAGCACCTGTGCTTAAAATAATAATAATTTGACCGTACTTATTTGATGCTTGTAATAAAATGAAAGAGGATAGGTTGCAATTGCAATGTTCAAATAGACAGTCAAAGGCATGGAACAACTAGAAAATTTTAGCCTGGTCAAAGGCATGGAACAACTATAAAAATTTAGTCTGGTCAAAGACGAGAGGAGAATCTATGCAACGGGAATTCTTTACTGAATTTTCTTCAATATTGCATCGAGGAATTTGACTGATCTTCTATCTATCCGTTTATGTATGTTCTCTATTGTTTTCCCTCGGACAAACATGTTTTTTTTCAACGGGCTTTTAGAGAAAATGCTCCGATTTTCTACAAAATTTCTGTTTCAAACTGAGTTTTTTTTACAGTACACTCATTTCAATATAAATCATCAAATATATATTTTTTATCCTATCGTTCGTATTTGTTAGGATTTCTCAACTCCCTCTCCAACCCGACACTCTCCTGTTCATCGCTTTGACCGCATAGCCGCCTGCTAAATCCGTCGTCGCGCTAGCGAATCTCGCCGCCGGCCACTGAAAACCTACTCGCCGTGCATCCATTGAGCTTTCCCTCTTTTTTTGTTCTTCGATTCCGCCTCCTAGTGTGCTCAAGTTCAAACCCTAGTTCGGTGGCCGGCGCCCCCTCACCACCGTCGCCCCCATTCTTTTCCGACGCCGATGTGGTCCCCGCCGCCTCCACCCCCATTCTTCACGACGCCGCCGTCCCCGCTGTTTGCGAAGCCGGTGCCAACGGCATTTGCGAGCTAATTTGGAAGTATAGCTTCTATATTTTGCTTTATCTGTTGAACATCTTTTTTCGAGAACAATTGAGGCTGATGTTCATGTGCATACCAATATGTAACTGTAGTGATTTGTTACAAGAAGTCACCAAATTTATTTGAACAATAGCTTGATGTCTTGGTTGTTCGTAAATGTTGAGGCTCTACATGATCGGTGGATTGATATGGAGTAACACTGAACTACCTGCTGCACGTTTTGCTCATGTTTACTATCCTCGGCCTCGGCTGCTGTGGTAATCCATCCCCTTCCCCCATTCTTTCAGATCTGAGTTCATGAGCATGCGTGGTACTAGTACTAGTGCTTGGTCTCCATATTGGTATCTTGGTTTCAGAATTATTTTAAGCATCTTGTAACATTTAGTTGATGGATTCAAGTACTGCATGCATATCTGTATATGTTCATATGCCTTCATGGTTCATGCCTGTTTTGTAACGTTGTTGATGTATATGTGCAGATATGAGTACATAGTACCAGAAAGTTGTCTGCTGTAGAAAATTTCTATCATATTCTAGCTAATGTGCTAAAATTGGATAGGTTCCAATTGAGCAACCTGAAGCTAGCTAGTTAATTCTGACAGCATAGTACTAGCACCCTACCGTTCGAGTTGAAATAACATATGATTGTTTTTCAAGAGGAAGTTATTAATTAATGTGATTTTTTCTCCATGTCCAATAAGTAATGAGATTTGTAAGATTACTTGTGATCTTGGTAATAACTTTTTGTGATGTTCGTTAGTTCCTTAGTTCCTATGAGCTTGCTGGAAGTGGTAAATGGTCGAAGAAGATTTTGTTTGTTTACTATTTGGATTACTGCCAAAGAATTAATTATTGACTATGGCCTGTCAGATTGATTTGTTCTGTTTACGGGAATAATGATCAATTGGAGTTGATAGTGCTGACAGGTGCAGCTATCTGAACACTCAAATCTTTCTTTCTTTTTGTTCCAATTTGTTCCAGATTGATGATCACATGCTAAATGAGTAGAATTTTGATCTGAAGTGGCAACTCGGCATGATTCGCTTGGAAGATTGAAATTTACAAGTCATTTAGTAAATAGATTTTTTTTTACTTACATTGTAATTGGAACGTCCTCGGCGCTCTTACTCATGTGTAAATGTTGATTTTTTTTTACAAGCCTGTGCATGTTATTTCATGACCGAGTGATGTTTTTTTGTAGTGTGTTTTTTGTCAGGTTCATATATCAAAACTTCTGCGAAGGTCAAAGTGAGGATCTCATATGTATATATCCCATGAACTCTAGTACCATATATCTCCACCGGTTATCTAGCATGGACATTGCAACCTTTAACTCACATCACCTTTTCTCTCACTCAACTACATAAATCCACATGCAATATTGATGGTATGGATATGTTGTACTACAGTTCACTAGAATGCAAGATCATTTTAATATACATACACACGGTAGTGCCATTCAGCGCTCGTACACTGAATAGCTTATTCTACGTGTGGGCTGTAGCCTGGGCTATGCTACGCGTGGCCTGGCAGACCACTCTTCCCCCCGTGCTATGCGCGTCACGGCAACACCTGCGTCTCCCGCTTGAGATCGGTAGTAAAATCCTCATGCATGTATCAAAAGGTAATAAAAATGGCTCGTTGGCCCACGCTCCTCACGCGGCATGCTAGCACTTGTACCTCCAGCTCGAGTTCGAAAGTAAAATCCATGCGCAAGCATCAAAACAGCTGTAAAAATGGCTCGATGCCATTCTAAATCGACGGTAAAAATCTACCAACGCGCAAATGCGGTGAAAATTTGTTAGTAAAATGATCGCATGTTACCCTAGGTTTATTGCCATTTCGGTGAGGAAGATATGACTGTAATATTCGGGATGCTGGTTTACTGCGGAAAAGCACGTTGCATTAATTGTTGATCTAGTGAATGTTATCGTTTACCGTAAATGATACCTAATATTATTTCGAGATGCTCGTCATGTCAATGCTGTAAACCCGCTAGCGCATTATGTTTTTGGAAGTTACAGTAAGTTTGGTAACATTTTACTATTGTTTGAAAACGACATTGCTAGTATACCCCATTGAAAAACATGTCTTTACTATCTACTACGCTAGTTCTTCTGGTAATCTTACATTTTACTATAAAAGTAACATATATTACTGTCAATTACATAAGAATTTACTGGATATTACGCTTAAACACAAATAAACTACTTCGGCTTGCTCCGTGGCCTAAACTTGTCCAGTGCGTCGAGGAGGGGCTTCACGCTATTGACCTTGTGGAACAACAGATAGAACATTAGCTCGGCATGTACTTGTTCCCCTTCTCGTGCGTACACATGAAAAAAGGGTCACATGTCAGACTCCCATACATTTGAAAAAATACTACATGTTGTGGGTGGTGGAAAGTTCTATCCAAGTGGCCAGCGTCGAGCTTTCGCCGTCCCAAACTCCAAGTACTTTATTACGAAGAAGGCGCAATTATTCTCTAGGACCTACTTCAGCGTCTGCATGGTGTGCACCCTCCAGTTCACGACAATCGAGAATTTCCCATTGGTCACGGATTGCAACTCTGTGCATAGACGAGAGATGATTCTTTTCCTTACTGGGTCATGATGGTCCTGCACTTTTGTGCTCTTCTGCTTGTAATCATTGGAGTCCAGCACTTTCACGTGCTTCTGCACTATGTTGAAGTAGTTAACGGACAAGTGTTGGTTGTGTAGAACAGGTAGGAAGAGCCGCAAGTGAATAAAAACACGTAAAGTACACGTCCAGTTAAAAAAAGACTACACGATGTATGAGATTTACTGTAATGAAACATGTATTTTACTGGAACATGCACGATATCTACTGTATGTGCGTCGTTAGACAGGAATTACTTACCAGATTTAACCGCGTGATGTCCACCCCCACCAGATGCTCCTTCAGCATGCTCACGGCTTGTTCGCTGTTGTACTGCTCATTTTTTATGTACCCCTCTACGTTAGCAGTTTCTGTCGATGGACAAAACATAGTAGTTTAAACTTTACCCAGCGCTACGATAGGCTTTACAACTATGTGAGTAAACATTTACTGTAAAAAACAGGCATTCACGAAGAAAAAAATCTTACCGCTAGTTAGATGGGGATGAACGCTCTGTACCCATTGCTGAGGCCTCAGGTCAGCGTCGCCTTAGCACAAGCACTCGATGAACTGAGAGATGAACATGTCTTCAGTCATCTGTGCGTCCTTGAACGACTCCATCATGTCTTTTCCAGTGGTCGCTATCATTCTGTCGATGGACTGGAGAAGAGCAAGGCTGTAGTGAAAAATGTCGTTCGTGTTAGCAGTAAAACATAAGTATATCCTCGGTAAAAACAAATGGGCATGACAAAAAAATGTTTATCGGTCTAGTAAACTCTCTACTAATAGAAAAGTAAAACAATGTTTACGTATCGGTAAAAAATGTGGTGATATTCTCCTACCTTTTGAGTCTCTCATCGTTGCATATCAGCTCCCTCACCTCCATAGCTATGGTGACGGGCACTTTTGACCGCCTTATGTACAGCTTGCATGGTGACACCAGCTTGCTGGAAGCTTTTGTTAGTCTCTTCCCAAACACACTGGTGTCACCAGTGCTCCTCTGGGCTGGGGAGGAATGCTCTTCCCAACAGTAGTCTTGCCCACGGGAGCCACATTTTTTGTCGCTGTTGTGCCCATCACCTTTTCCTATCTGGGATCGAAGAGTTTTATTTTGAGCTTTGGTTTGATAGCAATGTCTTGCATTAAAAAACAGTAATGTTTTACTATCGTGTCATATTTGTCTTTACTGAAAATATCATAATGAGTTACTGCTATGAACCATGTACCATTGCCACGCTGGGTCTACCCGATGGGTCTTTACGTGCATCGGTAGACGCCTTCATTGCCTCTTTTGCTGGGACAGGTACCTCGGGTGCACCCATTGCTCCCTCTTTCATTGTTTCCTACGGTGAAAGAAAGAACAATGTTTTACTGTCATGTCTCCAACCAATTGTTGTTTGCGTCGTCACATAATACTGCCAATGACCCTGATATGTACCTTTGCGCGATGATGCTAGCCACGTGCACCTCCTTGACTTTGCTCGCGGTGGTAGGAGCCTCCTCTACCACCTTTTCTGTTGGACACCCCTCCGGGGCGACCATTTCAGTCCCCTTTACTGGCCCCTGCAATAAAAAAATGGATCGAGTTACAGTCAATAGTAAGTAAAATTACTTCTTTCTGTGGATTTCATGGGGATATGCTCCAGATCTTAGGATGATGTGACAATTGGCAATGGCGTTTACGGTTTGTCGTTTCACGCGTTTTCGACAAAGTTTGGGCTTCTTGCTCGGTGGTCCGACCGGTCCTTACACGCGATCCGACCGGTCCCAAATCGGTCGGACCGCCAGGGTGGGGCGATCGGACCGGCGATAACAAAAGTGTTCAAATCGAATGTGGGCCAAAAATAGGTGTTGTAGACAAGTAAGGGGATCCCAATGCACTTGGTCTCATGATTTTGGAGTCTCGGTGAAAAGTTCTATTGGTTTAAAGTTTCCGAAGGTTTGGATTTTGGGAGCTTGAATTTGGCTAAGTCTAAGGCGGTCGGACCGCTCATTGAGGAGCGGTCCGACCGCCATGGCGCGATCGGCCGGCTCACTGGAGCGGTCGGACCGTAACTACTTGAACGTCGGCCAACCGTGGCGATGTTGTTTTGTTAGATCAAAGTCATTGGTTTCATGGCATATGATTTGCATGATGCATGTTTTGACTAACATGGGTCAAGTTGTGAAGAACTTGTTCCCGAATCGTGTTTTCTTATGCGTGGTTGTGCGGGTAGCTTGGTGGTCAACGACGGTCAGCGGCGAGAGAATCGGGACTAGGCGTGAAGAGTTGAGGTCGAGCGATCGGCGATGCGGGTGAGTCAACGACTCAAGCGTGACACAAGATGGACAAGGGTGACCTATTGGCGAATCCATGATGCATGGTGAAGCGGTTTAGGTCAAAAGGTTAAAGACGGCGCTTTGCGAAGCGTGCGTGTGTGACCCGTTTGTTAGTGGGCCTTAACGGGAGCCCAATTAAGTCAAACCCTAAGAGTTTTAGGCCTCCACTATAAATAGGAGGAGATGGTGGTCGCACCTCTCTCTCGCCTTTTATGTTTCAAAACCCTAATTGTCTTTAGGGGAGTTGAGGTGGAGGCTAGGGCTCTTGATGGTTTGTGGTGAATTTCGTGATCCTTGATTGTCTACTGATCCATGATGGTGTGGATGTAATCCAGCTTCAATCACGAAATCAATCTATGCAAGGTTTGCTTGAGATAAGTCTCTTTTCGTTCTTGCTTTCAATTTGGTGATTTTAGGGCTTTCCTTGATCCGCGAGTTTGTGATTGATTCTTTCACGTGAATTAGCTTGCTGTGATATGTGTGAATCTATCTAGCATCATTTTGATCATCAATCTCTCACGAACAAGCTTTAGGATCAAGTTTTCGTTCTTGCGGTTTTAGACCTTCATTAATCAATTGGCAATTGCTCAAGATCGTTCCAAGAATTATCATAATATTCAATTGGAATAGGTCCTCAATAGCATATAGAAGGTGTGTGCAAAGTTTCATAAAGATTAGAGTTGAGAATCAAAAGTTTCACCTAATTGCAAGTTCGTCATCGGTGATTTTCTTATTGCGGATCGGTTACGAGTCGGTAGGTCGACCGCCCATCATCACCGGTCGACCGATTTTGGAGCGGTCCGACCGCCAAAGACTGCTTGCGTCGGACCGCCGAGCAATCGGTCCGACCGGTTGAGTATAACGATCGACCCGCCCGTCTTTGTGAGTCTTAGTAATCTTAGTTGATTTTGATTATATTGCTTAGGGGTTTAATTGGATTCGATACTAGTCTTCCATTTGTCTTGGTACATTGATCTTCATAGCTTTCTAATAGCTCTTGGAGTTAAATTGTATTGAGTTCATAATTTGTGAAAAAGTGGCGTGCTCCTATTCACCCCCCTCTAGTCGCCTTTACGGTCCAACAAGTGGTATCGAGCAAGGTTAGTTCAATCTTGATCTTAACAGGTCCTTGAACTTTGGCGATGGATAAGTTTTCTACTAAACCGCATATCTTCGATGGGCACGACTATGCCTATTGGAAGAATCGTATCGCGTCTTTCTTGAGCGAGGACAAGCTATTTGGGATGTTGTTAGAGCCCATTGGTTATTCCCGAAATTGCTACACCTTACGCAATTCTTTTGGCTAACAACAATAAGGCTAAGAATCTTTTATATGGTGCACTTGGTAGACAAGAATATGATCGAATTTGTAATCTTTCAATGCGCATGAAATTTGGAACACTCTCGAAACATATCATGAGGTTCGTCCCAAATCAAAAAGGTGCGTAAGCTGTTTACAAGCGTGAATACAATAAATTCGAGATGCGTCTGGAGAGAGCATCGATGACATTTTCGATCGCTTTAATAAAGTAATTAATCAAATGAAAATTTGTTGATATTGAATATTCTCAATCTGAAAATGCCACCCATCTCTTGTTGCAATCAACACCAAGGAGTGGGAGATGAAAGCTCTTGCTATAGAAGAAAATGTTGATCTTTCAAGTCTTACTTTAGAATTGCTTTATAGTAAACTTAAGACTCATGAAATTAAAAGAGTTGATCATCCTAAGAAAGATAATTTAGCTTTGGTAGCGATCCTCTCAAAAGGCTTTTGATGACTCTTGTGAATCTTCTTACGGATTTTCATTTGCTTGTTTATCTGCTATTCATGAAGAGGAGCTTGAAAGTATTCTGAAACAGAGTTAGCTCTTCTAGCTAAGAAATTCACACGGGCCTACAATAATGTGAGAAACAAAAGAGAGGTGGTCCGTAACATGCTATGAATGTGGTGAGCTCAATCATATCAAGACAAATTGCCCCAAGCCGAAAGGTAAGAGCAATCATAAGGAAGGAAAGCCGACTTGGAAGAAGCCTCCTTTCAACAAATCAAGGTATGAGGCTAATAAGCTTGAAGGTCGCTCACCGGGTCCTTGCCGCTTTGAGGATCAATCCTTGAGTGATGTGGATACCGGGAGTGAGGAGGACAAGGAGGAGGAGATCCTCAAGGCAAAAAGAAAGGGAAGGCCAAAGACTTCAGCGGCATGTGCTTCATGGTGACAAGCGACATTGATGATGATGAGGTATCTTTTTCTTATGATGAGCTTTACGCTAAATATGATTCTATAGTTGAGCAATTGCTTAGTCAAGATGAAGCGCTAGAATTTGTTATGACAAAAATAAGAAATTAGAGTCAAAGATTAACAAGCTGAAAGTAGAGCTTAAAAATGCTAAGACTCTTGAACTCGATGAATGTTTATCTTGTCATGCTATGCACTCATAAATTACTAAGTTACAAACGCTCATAATATTTACGTACAACAACTTGAGAATGCTAGATCTGAACTAAATGAAATTAAAAGTGCTCCTTGTGAAAATGTTTAGAATCTAGTAAATTGATTGCTTTTGATGTTTTTGATTCTAGCCCTTGCACTTCATGCTTAGAAAAGAGCGTGAAATCAAAGATATCTTAGAAGTCGCTAGAGTCAAATATGCAAAGCTTAAGGACAATATTGAAAATACTACTTGTGCTTCATGTTCCACTCTTAAACTTGAAATTGCTTTGTATAAGGAAAAATCTATGGATAAAACTTGTGATTCTTGTGTTAACTTGAGAAAGAAAATGCTTACCTTCATGATACATTAGAAAAATTTTCTAAAGGTAAGAAACAATTAAACATGATTCTTGACAAGTCTAAAACTCCTTATAAGAAGCAAGGTTTAGGATTCAATTCTTTTCAAGACAATTCAAACCCAAAAGTCATTCAAGTCTTGGAAAAGGTTTAATTGAATTCAAAACCCAACACGCAAAAACATCTTTTAAATCTGCGAGTTTTGCCCAACCTTGTATTAATTCAAATGGTGCGTCTTCTAGTGGTACCAAGTACCATTGTACTTATTGCAAAAAGGGTGGACATTTGATTGAATATTGTTGGCGTAGGTTGAAAAATGATAGGAAAATTTTGATAGAATTTCATTCATGCAACCTAGAGCTTCTATGAGACATGGTAACACTTGAAAAGAATAAACACGGATTAGGATTTTTATCTCATGCAAATCATTATGTTTCTAGACATCCTAATTCTAATGTGTATCGATCGGCGGTCGATCATTGAGTGGTCACCGGTCGACCGGTTTGGTCACCGGTCGACCACCAAACCTAAAGCGGTCGAGACCGCCCATGGACGATTCAAGTCTCATTTTAATTTAAACATTGCTCATAACCGAATGTTAAATGAAATCAAGGATAGTACTTACGGTTTGTATACTCCTTGCGGGCGTGTGTCTCGATCTTGGATTCCTAAATCTTGTTTATCTAATCCCGATATTGAGACACATCGTTCTTTACTCCTTGATTTTTAGGATTACTGCGGAAGGGAAGAACACGTGGTTCGTTGACTCGGATGTTCACGCCACATGACCGGGAACTCAAAATGGTTCACCTCTTTCACGCGAGCAACGGTGATGACTTCATCACCTTTGGAGATGATACACAAGGGCGAATTGAAGGAACAGGATCAATTAGGGTAAACAACAAATTCATTCTAAAAGATGTCGCTCTTGTGGACAAGCTTAGGTATAATCTTCTTTACTGTTTCTCGACTTCTTGATGATGGCTATGAGACTGCTTTTTAAGAAAAATGCTTGTCGTGTGCTTGATTCTCTTTGGTGAGCTTGTGTTTGGAATCTCTAGAGTTGGTAGAATTTTTGGGTGATTTTTCGAATCTCTTCTTGGATCTCTTAAATGTTTGCTTACATCGTCTTGATTTACGGCTTTGGCATCGGCGTTTGGGGCACATTGGTTTTGATCATCGACACGAGTTAGCAACCTTGATCTCATGAGAGGTTTGCCTAAGCTCAAAGTCATCAAAGATCTTTGTATGTGCGCCTTGTAGGCATGGCAAACAAGTTGCCGCCTCACACCCTTACGTGACTATGGTTATGGTAGACGGACCGGGACGGTTGCTTCATATGGATCTTGTTGGTCTGCTAGAGTCCGGTCGATCGGTGGAAAATGGTATATTCTTGTTATAGTTGATGATCTTTCAAGATATACAGGTGTTCTTTCTTACTTCAAAAGATGAAGCTTTTGGTTATTTTCATGACCTTGTTCTTCGTTTGGCTTGAGCTTCTGGTGCTTTGAGAGCGATTCGCGATGATAATGGCACGGAGTTCAAAAATGCTTCTTTGCTTATTTTTGTCTTTGGCGTGGTATTGAGCATCGATTCTCCTCTCCACGTCCCTCAACAAAATGGCGTGGTGGAAAGGAAGAATAGGACCTTAGTCGAAATGGCTAGGACGATGCTAGACGAGTATAACACAGGAGATTTTGGGCGAAGCTATTACTCTTGCTTGTCATATTGCCAATCGTGTCTTTTTGAGACCTTCTTTAGGCAAGACTCCTTATGAGCTTCGTTTTGGTAGAAAACCCTCATTTCGCATTTCGAGTTTTGGATCAAAATGTTTTATCCTTAAGGCAGGCAACTTAGATAAATTTGAATCAAGAACTTTTGATGGGGTATTTACAGGTTATCCTGCTCATTCGAGGGCTTTCGTTTTTAATCTGAGACTAACATTATTCAGAGACTTGTAATGTCACTTTTGATGAGACTAGCCACAGAGCTAGATCAATTGCTCTGAGATGATTTACTGGTGTGAGAGTATTTTTGTGGAGGAAGATGAGGACGAAGCTAATGTCATTCCCTCATCTGCTGCTGCCGAGGCGCCCATATTGATACAAGAACACCTTTCGTCTACTTCACCTTGATTGAGGCTCTGCTGCATCATCATCATCGATGATACTGCGGAGGTCGAAGAAACGACATCTCACCCGCGCTCACTTCGCATTGAGAGACGGCATCCTCGGAGCAGATAATAGGTAACCTACATGGCGAGTCACTCGCTCGGTATAATGATCCAAATCTCTACTCATTCGGCTTTTGTTGCTTCTTGTGAACCCCGCGATATATCACATGCTTTATCGATTCTAGTGGGTAAATGCCATGCATGAGGAGTTAGAGAATTTGAAAGAAACAAAGTTTGGAACCTAGTAGAACCTCCTAGTGGTCATAATGTTATAGGAACCGTTGGGTGTTTAAGAATAAACAAGGTGAGGATGGTTACGTGGTTAGAAATAAGGCGATTGGTAGCTCGGGGTTTGACCAAGTTGAGGGTTAGATTTTGATGAGACATTTGCCCTGTTGCTAGACTAGAAGCCATTCGCGATTCTCCTTGCATTTGCTGCATCAAAAGGTTTTAAATTATATCGGATGGATGTTAAAAGTGCCTTTTAAATGGTTTCATAGATGAGGAAGTGTATGTTAAGCAACCCCTGGTTTTGAGGATCCTAAATATCCAAATCGTGTTTTCAAGCTATCTAAAGCATTATATGGTCTTAAACAAGCCCCTAGAGCACAGTATGATAGACTTAAGACCTTCTTGCTTAAAAATAATTTTGAGATGGGTAAAGTGGATAAAACTCTATTTATTCTTAGGCGTGACAATGACTTCTGCTTGCTCAAATTTATGTGGATGATATTATCTTTGGTGGTTCCTCTAATGCTCTTGTTTCGACTTTTACGACACTATGTCCGAGAATTTGAGATGAGTATGATGGGAGAGCTTAATTACTTTTGGGACTTCAAATCAAGCAATGCAAGGAAGGAACTTTCATCCATCGACGAAGTACACTAAAGATCTACTTAAACGCTTCAACATGGGTGACTGCAAGCCAATTTCCACTCCCATGGCAACCATTTTGGATCGGATGAGGAAGGAGAAGTCGTGGATCAACGCGATCTGCATGACATGATCGGCTCTCTTACGTATTTGTGACCTCGAGACCGGACATTCACTTCACGGTATGTCTTTGTGCAAGATTTGAGCGTCTCGAGAACTTCCCATCGCCAAGCCGTTAAGCGCATATTCGGTATTTACACTCTACCCTCTTATATGGCATTTGGTATTCTGCTCTTGACATTGTCCATTAGAGGTTTTGATTCGATTTTGCGGTGTCGGTTAGATAGGAAGAGTACCTCGGGCACTGTCACTTCCTAGGCACTTCACTTGTATCTTGGTCTTCTAGGAAGCGGTCTTACATTGCACAATCCACTCTTTGGCGGAGTATGTAGTCTTGCTAGTTCTTTGTAGCTGATTTTGTGGATGACGTCTACTTTGAAAGATTATGGGTTAAACTTTGCTAGTGTTCCTCTTTTACGTGATAACACTACGCTATTAATATTGCTAAAACCCGATTGCAACATTCTAGGACTAAGCATATAGACATTCGCTTTCACTTTCTTAAAGATCATGTTGAAAAAGGTGATATTGTGATGCACTTCGTAGAGTCCGATGCTCAATTGGCGGATATTCTTACCAAGCCATTAGATCAAACCAGGTTTGCAACCTTGAGAAGTGAGTTGGGGGTAATTTATCCCTATGGGTTGGTTTGAGGGGGAGTTTGTCCTTTTCTAATTTTTCTTGTTCTTTTGGTCTTTTATTGTTCTTTTTCTGAACTTAGTGATCTTTTCGAACTTTTTAGGTTTTTAGGCTTTTTAATTGCATCTCATTGTGTCATATTGCATTCATATGAAAAATACAACAAGTGGTTACAACAAGTGGTATGAAAAATCCAAAAAGATGCATTGTAATATAAGATTTTCTGCTTATCTTTAAAATTGATGAAGCTTTGCCTATTACCCTTTAGAGCCTTTGTATTTCAATTCTTGCTCAATGTCATGTCTAGTTCTTTGACTTGCTAGAATTATCATGCTTCTACATGTGTAGCTAAGTCTTTGCTATATGAGCTAGAACCTTTTAAACAACTCAAACTAAGAAATTGCAATTTGTGGATGTTTTAGCGAGTTGCGTAATTAGTGCTCCTCTTGTGACATTGGCCCTGTCAGAATTGCTTTGTTAGCTCTTTGATCTAGAATTGACCATTACTTGAGCTTTTGTGTTCTTGAGATTCTAAAAGTACTCATGTGAAAAATGAAAATCAAGATTGTCTTTTGCTTAAATTGTGCCAAACTATTCTTACGAGACTGCTTGTCAAATGACATGAACTTGGAGATAGTTTGATGATCGAACGATCTCATGGGGATTGCTTGTCGAAATGACATGAACCTCAAGATTTGTCGCCTGTAGAAGCTTAGAAAGAGTTTGTGGATGGCTCCTAGTCCAGGATCTTCTTTACTAAGATATACCTTTAAAACAACTTTTGGTCGAAGCTTAGGATGAGTTTGTGGATGGCTCCTAGTCCAGGATCTTATCACTAAGTTAGATCATTAGTCAACTTCAATATTCAATACAAATGAGAAAAATGTTGACAAATGGGCGTTTACAAAATATTGAGCAAAATGATTCAATACGGGACTTGATTGACTCTTACTGTGGTCTTTGTTAGATTTTTGATCTCACTTTGACAGTTTGACATGGCCAATTTCACTTTAGGATCTCTGTTGATGAACTTCTTTGAATTTGAGCGTTGCTTAAATTGATCAAATCTCTTGCTTTACTTTTGAGCCTTTGTGCTTAGCTTTGATATATATGTCTTACCATGATCTTGCTAGCGTTTGTCGGGCTTGATATCTTTGTTTGTGCATTATTCGAGATACTAGCTTGTTCTTTTGGGTAATCTCCAAAGCTTCTTGTAATCAAAAATTGAAAAATACAAAAATTGAAGCCACTCCATTGCACTTCATGCATATTCCTCTTTATGCTTCTTTTGTTTACGCTTCTTTCTTTATTCTCTATTTGTTATCCTGGATGAGAGGAAGGCGTGATTCCTTGATGAATCCATTGTCAAAGGGGAGAAGATGTGTTAAATGAAAGATATTTCTTTGGGAGAAGATGTGTAATATTTCTTTGCTACTCTTATTTGGAGCAGATGTGTTAATAAGAAGATTGGGGGAGAAGTTTATACAAAGGGGAGAAATTGAAAATTTGAAATTTGATGATCATAGTGAGGGGGAGTTCTTGAGTTGCATTCTTATTGTCTTATTGAATATTACGAACTTGAATTGCATTCTTTTATCCTCACAATGATCATAGGTCAATTGAACAATTGTTCTTTCATATGGACCTCATGTGAGAATTTTGACCCTTTTAAAATCAAAGTTTTATGCTTATTTTTGCCTTGTCTCACATGCCTACACTATTACGATGCCGCTTGGTCATTTACATTGCTTTCTCTTGCTTATAGACCAAGTTGTGCGTTTGTGCAGCTGCGAGTAAACTCGTTTTCAAACCTCTTACTTACATTTTACGGATAATTGCCAATGTGTTCATCAAGGGGAGATTGTGGATTTCATGGGGATATGCTCCGGATCTTAGGATGATGTGACAATTGGCAATGGCGTTTACGGTTTGTCGTTTCAGCGTTTTCGACAAAGTTTGAGCTTCTTGCTCGGGCGGTCCGGCCGGTCCTTGCAATGATCCGATCGGTCCCAAATCGGTCGGACCGGCCAAAAGCGATCGGACCGGCGATAACCAAAAGTGTTCAAATCGAGTGGGCCAAAAATAGGTGTTGTAGACAAGTAAGGGGATCCCAATGCACTTGGTCTCATGATTTTGGAGTCTCGGTGAAAAGTTCTATTGGTTTAAAGTTTCCGAAGGTTTGGATTTTGGGAGCTTGAATTTGGCTAAGTCTAAGAAGGCGGTCGACCGGCTCACGGGGAGCGGTCCGACCGGCCATGGGCGATCTGACCGCTCACTGGAGCGATCGGACCATTAACTACTGAGCGTCGGCCAACCGTGGCGATGTTGTTTTGTTAGATCAAAGTCATTGGTTTCATGGCATATGATTTGCATGATGCATGTTTTGACTAACATGGGTCAAGTTGTGAAGAACTTGTTCCGAATCGTGTTTTCTTGTGCGTGGTTGTGCGGTAGCTTGGTGGTCAACGACGGTTAGCGGCGAGGAGAATCGGGACTAGACGTGAAGAGTTGAGGTCGAGCGATCGGCGATGCGGGTGAGGTCAACGACTCAAGCGTGACACAAGATGGACAAGGGTGACCTATTGGCGAATCCATGATGCATGGTGAAGCGGTTTAGGTCAAAAGGTTAAAGACGGCGCTTTGCGAGCGTGCGTGTGTGACCCGTTTGTTAGTGGGCCTTAACGGAGCCCAATTAAGTCAAACCCTAAGAGTTTTAGGCCTCCACTATAAATAGGAGGAGATGGTGGTGCACCTCTCTCTCTCGCCTTTTATGTTTCAAAACCTAATTGTCTTTAGGGGAGTTGAGGTGGAGGCTAGGGCTCTTGATGGTTTGTGGTGAATTCGTGATCCTTGATTGTCTCTTGATCCATGATGGTGTGGATGTAATCCACTTCAATCACGAAATCAATCTATGCAAGGTTTGCTTGAGATAAGTCTCTTTTCGTTCTTGCTTTCAATTTGGTGATTTTAGGGCTTTCCTTGATCCGCGAGTTTGTGATTGATTCTTTCCGTGAATTAGCTTGCTGTGATATGTGTGAATCTATCTAGCATCATTTTGATCATCAATCTCTCACGAACAAGCTTTAGGATCAAGTTTTCGTTCTTGCGGTTTTAGACCTTCATTAATCAATTGGCAATTGCTCAAGATCGTTCCAAGAATTATCATAATATTCGGTTGGAATAGGTCCTCAATAGCATATAGAAGGTGTGTGCAAAGTTTCATAAAGATTAGAGTTGAGAATCAAAAGTTTCACCTAATTGCAAGTTCGTCATCGGTGATTTTCTTTGTTGCGGATCGGTTACGAGTCGTAGGTCGACGCATCATCACCGGTCGACCCGATTTTGAGCGGTCCGACCGCCAAGACTAACGCCGGTCGAGACCGCGAGCAATCGGTCCGACCGGTTGAGTATAACATCGATCGCCGCGCGTCTTTGTGAGTCTTGGTAATCTTAGTTGATTTTGATTATATTGCTTAGGGGTTTAATTGGATTCGATACTAGTCTTCCGCTGTACTGGTACATTGATCTTCATAGCTTTCTAATAGCTACTGGAGTTAAATTGTATTGAGTTCATAATTTGTGAAAAAGTGAGCGTGCTCCTATTCACCCCCCCCCCTCTAGTCGCCTTTACGGTCCAACACTTTCCCACTCATGTTTTTCCGTGTCGCTACCTCCGTATGCTCTTTTACTGTCGGGGGCTCTAACAGAACATTGTCGAGGCCCTTGCTTTCTTTCCTCTAAGATTTTTAAAAAAGAATCAGATATGAATTACTGAAAAAATAGCCAACCTTACTTAACCGCAATCGTCAGCTTGATTGGGGCCTATGTAGCGAATGCGGTGGGGTGTATCCCCGGGATCGTGTCGTCTTCGATCGTGTATTTTATGTTGTTGATGCTTGCTCGAGGCCACCGCCCAGCACGTGCCTTGCACGAGAACATTACACTACATCAGTAAATTACTGTGCGCTGCTTACTGTTTACTGTGTTGGTAAAACATAATTACTTCATACACCTTAATCGCTTTGTTATGTTTATTTATTAGTTTACTGTGTCTGCTGTAGTTTTACTATGTATAATGTGTATATTTACTTCTCATATTACAATGTTTTACAGTGATGCGGTGCATACCTTGAGATCTGTTGCCCTCCACCTCTTCTTGAGTCAAAGGGAACAACGATGACGTTGGAACCCAGGGTAGACCTCCTGGACATCGCGGGGGAGGCGACGATGATGGTGCCAGCACCGTTGCAGCCAGGGAGTAAGGCTCAATCGATTTTGGGGGTACAGACATGACAACGGGTCCCAAAGAACATGTAGACACTGGTGCGGGAACTGCCGTCTCCAAAACAGGGGTGTGGCGATGCTGCTGCCAAGACGACAGTATCAATGGAGCATGGGGGCTGTTGTCGCCAAGACCGACGATGATGACGCAGTGCGGCCGCGATTACGATCTCCTCTGTGTTGGCGCGAAGTGTCGGGAACACTGTTTGTATCGGCGTGGGAATTGAGGTCGCGAGCTCCGATGCACGTGCCTTCTTCTTTGCTTTTTTCCTATTTCCCCCCTACGCGGACACCGATCTGGACGCATCTACCACCCCAAGCAGCTTCCTGATAACACTGACAACCTTCATCTGCACCATCTTGATTTTCTGATGCACCCTCTAAACCTGTGCCTAGGGTTGTTCATTCGGTTTTTTGGTATATACGGTTCAACAAATATGGTGTATCTGGTAAATCTGATTTTGTTATTCCGGTAAATATGGTATTATTTAAAATACAGTTTAGTATTGGTAAATACCACTTTATTTCAGTACGGTATCGGTAAATACCATATTTACCAAAGTTGACGCAAATTGAGAACAATACGGCGAGTCAAAGATACTTATGGTCTCAAAATTTGACACAGCCGTTAGCCGGGCATAAGCATTACTAGCTACTGCAAGCTGCTTGCAATTCACATAACATCAAAAGATGGTCTGATGAAGAATAGAAAGGTTGCTCACACAAGCAGAGTATAACTAGACAACTTTCTACAACAAAGGAAACATTTATGTGGAATGCTATAAATTAACAACATTCACAAATGAGGTAGTTGTTGAAGTCACCATGGCTTATTTCAATTGCATGAATAGCTTCATCAAACAGAGTATTCCAACAAATTGGACCATACACGTCATCGATGTTTATGATGAACTCTATGTCAGCAATAGAGAATATCATAAGTTATTAACTGAAGGTGCACGTGCATTCTATTTCTATAGCCAGGCATAAGCATTACTAACTACTGCATTCACAATCATCACACATTGCAAAACTCAACCAGGAAGATTAATGTGACCAGAGGAGGAATAAATTATGCATCTAACAAGCCATTTTATTTACCTATGCTAGATTAATGTGGCCAGATGATTATGCAAATAACAAGCCATCTTATTTACACTACTAGTGTATTAAAAAAATACTAACTACTCTCGGGTGTAATTACTCCTACTCTTGCTGTCATCCGATTGCATTCAGATTAGTGTTTCGAATTTCGACCGAAAATCAGCAATTTTGGATTTACCAGTGGGGGGCGGTAGGAATACAAACTGGTCCTAGGTTTTTATTTGCGGGACTTATATTATTTTGTTACCCTCATCGTCACCAAACTACTGGTGAAAACCGTTCGTGGTTCAGAGTTTCCTATCAAAAGTTATTGCTACAGCAAGAGAAAGACACGTTCACGTAAAAAAAACAAGGATCTGCGTGGATTTTATTGTGGGATTGGACGATACTGAGACTTTTACCCCCGATTGCAACTAGCGCGCATGTATTTTACCGCCAATCCCACGTGGGAAGCACGTGAGCGGGCTCACCTCGTTTAGCGTGGGGGGAGCGTGGGTTGGTGCGCTACGCACAACGCAGCCTAAGCAGTGGCCCACACGCAGAATAACTATTCAGTGCGCGAGCGGTGAATAACTACATCCGGGAGTAGAAAGTATTAATCATATATATATATATATATATATATATATATATATATATATATATATATATATATATATATATATATATATATAACCTTTTGTATGTAATACTTGGATATTCTCAATTTACGTGTAATGCTTGATATTACATTTGTATGTGCGCGTGCAAGAAAAGTCTAAATCGAATCAACTCATAATGTCACTTAAATGACACCAAATAACTCATCATTTGCCTTAAGGGTATTTCAGATATTTTTCAATTCAGAACAACTAGTCAGTCTAACTAAAAGACTTCCAAAGAGCAAGTTTCTCTATACAACCACTATTTTTGTACACAGCTAGAAGTTGTTTTTCAAAAAAGCTACAGTCATGCCAAACATGGACTAAATCGACTAGCTCATACTCGATATTCATCCTCTGCTGGTTTCTTTAGGCCGGTAGGGTTAGGATTTGTGAAGAGGGGGGAATGGGGATCGAGGATGGGACGCACCTGATAAGGGGATGGGGCGGCAGTGTGAGGAGCGTGGAGGGGCGGCCTGATTAGGGGGTTGAGTGGTGGGGTTTGACAAGGGGCAGGGGCGCAGGGCAGCGACATGAGAAGTGTGGCGAGGAGGTGGGTGTGATTGAGGGGGTGGCTTGAGGAGCATGGCGCGGCCATTACCTATCTGATTTAGAGAATGAGATTGCCATGAATTCCAAACCTGGTAGTGAAACAAAAAAAATGTCAGAACAAAACAAAATAACATTTTGAAAGGAAAACAAAAGAAAGCCCGGATTTTATTTGTTGTTCTTAATCTTCTTAGCACAGTGAGCAGCACAACGACTAACTGAATTACCGTCGTTCAAGTCTTACCTTACAATGGTAAGGCAAACCGGAACATAGATTATGTGGGCATTACAGGTGGAGTCTGAAATTTCACTTGCAGCTTTAATGTGGCTTACATGGATATGGATGAGAAGATTCGACCCTGGCACTTCCATCCTGAAGCAATTACCAACCAATATGAGATGAGAGTTCTAATAGGATCGTGCTTAAAGCTAAGGCATGCCAAAAATAGTGATCTAAAATCTAAATGCACTAAATAAACGTACCGTCTCATGCTAATCGAAGGAGCCATACTAATTAACTATATAACGATGCAGAAAACCAATATAACCCAACCTCTTCCTATTCAAGACAACACCAATGTGGTACCCATCAGTGTTTAATTAATCAATCTACAGCAAGAATCAAGCTTGTTCTTCCTCTTTTAAGCTATATCCAACTAGGATTTCTCTGAAGCAATTGATCAAGCATCTAGTGAGCACCGCAGAATTGAAAATCTAACACACAAAAGTATGACCTCGTACTTGCAATCAATTTGTTAGGGAGGAGCATGATGGGGAATGGGGATGAGCAGGGTCCAAAACAACCATGAGAAGTTGGGGAGGAGCTGCTGCCCAAGGCAAGAGCAGAGGCAGCAGTTGCTACTGCTCTTAGCAAGGACGTGCATGCCTGGGCATTGCATCCACAACCGCCTACACTTGTTCGGTGACCCCGTCGGGAATGGCCACGTCCATGCCGCGGCCACACATGGTGGTGCAGAGGCACCGTGGGTGGCAGCGCGCGTAGGAGATTGGGGCGGCGGCGCTCCTTCCTCGGCGGTGGCGGCATCGCGGAGGTGTGCGGCGTGGTGCAGGAGCGCCACCCGTAGGAGATGGGGGGCCACGCTAGTACGATACGGAGCAGGCGGCGACACAAAATTGGCTGGGAAAGGGTTGACGTTAGGTTTACTTAAAAAGTCCATAATATCCTTACGGAATGCTATAATTACAAAGAAGAGTCTTTTTTTTTTATACTAATCAATGCTCAAATTTAATGTATACTACCTTCTTACACTACCAGTAGAATATACTATAAAATTTAGGAGCAACTAGCAGTCGGATGTATAATAGGAGCTTTCCCATCGTACGCTCCGATGCAACAAAAATAAACAATGTGTGCAATATTTTTTTGCAACGATCGCTACATATGAGAGAAGAGCTCAAAAACATTTTGAAGAAGCAGCAATCAAATGGTGAAGGTTGTAGCTCCAACTTTTCCGTAGGATGAGCGCAACAAATATTCGTGAACTGTAAGAACTAGTACATGGGATAACAACAAATTTTTCAATAAGACGTAATATCGATGCTATCACTGTGCAACAAAAATCTCCACTGTTGCAACCAAAACACAAGAAAAATGCGACAACCTAATAAAAACGGAGTAACAACTACAATATCTTACAACAAAAAATGCTCAGGTCAACAAAATCACACAATCATTGCTACAAAAGCAACTGAGTACAATTTTTTTTGAGAAGTTGGACCGCAACAAAATTAAACACCGCATACAAAAAAATTAGAAAGGTGTTGCAACAAATTGATAAAATGCCAGCAACAACTTACCGGGCAAGAAGGAAGCGTGGTTCCCGGCAAGCATACGAGCGCGGATGAGGAGGAGAAGGCAAGTAGATGGCTGACTCGATGCCAGTAGGTCAGGATTTGACTGGGGCGAGGCTGATCTAGTGCTCGTCGTCAACCCTCCACTGACCCTGGTTCCCTCCAGCCTCCGCATGTATCCTCGGCGTTGGTTCCTCCAAATCGCCAATGCCCTTCTCGCCGACCCAGAGAGAGAGAGAGAGAGAGAGAGTGCTGAAGCAGGCAAGAGACGGAGAACGTAGAGGAGGAAGATGTGGTTGTGGAGTATGCCTAAGAGGAAGAGGATGTTGTCGAGCGAGTGGGGAATGATGTGGAGAAACCGAAGCATTGGCTCATCGTGCTCGTGCAGCCACGATTGGACGACGGGTGGGGCATCCGACGTGTTGAGAAGCATCGTACATCTGAGTTATAACAGTATCCATAAAATTTCTCTAACTTACTAAGCATCAAGCAAACCTAACCTGACTCCACACAACACAAAACTATCGTATCTATCCATACTGAACAATATCATATCACCCTATCTCTGATTTTTCTGTTTTGCTTACACACTTGTCCTGTTTTCCAGCCACATGTGCAGCCAAGTTGGCCAAATAGGAGCCCAGATAGGCACTTGGAAAACAAAATTTCCAATTTCATTTTAAGAATCCAGCAAACCTAACCCCACTCGCCCAACACAAAACCATCTTGTAGTACATCAGTTAACAAGATCATATCACCCAATCTCTGATTTTTTTTCCCCTGCTTACCCACTTGTCCTGTCTACCAGCCACATGTGAATACGAGCCCAGATAGGCAATTGGAAACGAAAATTTCCATGTCCCCGTCAGATCAAAATCTCCTTTTCAATTTCGTAAAAAAAAAATCTCCTTTTCAAAGTTTAACCTGATGATAGTTAACCAGCATGGAAGAAAAATCCATGCAGTC
Organism: Hsuehochloa calcarea; assembly: GCA_036346395.1. Classification (NCBI taxonomy): domain Eukaryota; kingdom Viridiplantae; phylum Streptophyta; class Magnoliopsida; order Poales; family Poaceae; genus Hsuehochloa; species Hsuehochloa calcarea. The sequence continues at coordinate 75,952,675 of CM070597.1, read as the reverse complement.
TTGGACCCTAGATGTCTCAATCCTGACCTTCCGGGCCACCCGGAGGTGAGATGTACGACAAGACATGACAATTCATCGGCCATGAAACGATGCTTACCCCTTGAAAAGAATTGATATGTACCATAGATTTGCACAAATTTCCTCTGATTTGCATAGCTAGCCAATAGGTGCGCGGTGTCCACTTCGATAAAAATAATTACACATCAAAAAATTTGCGAGCAATATAAATTATGGAATCCATATGTTGAACAAAACCTCTAGGCATGTGGCACATCCATCGATCTGGATAGAGCTGCCACGCATGCAAATATTTCTAAATGAAAAGTAAATGTAATTTTTTTTTTGATAAACTACTGGTGTTAAATCATTTCAGGGGGGACATCAGCGCTAGCATGGGCGAATGTGCTAATGATGCCAAGAAAATATGTCTTCTGCCGGTAACGACATGTACATTTGTCTGGCTAGTGAAGGTTACACTTATGTCATGTATGGGCAAAAAAAATCACCCGTTTTTAGAGCAGTCTACAAGGATAACTAGAATTACTTTTTGTGGTATATATTACACTGACAGCAGATGGCTCAAGAAAATGTCTCAAGCAGTGGACAACATGTCGACAAGATCCGGGGCAACATGTCTTTCTTTGAAAACAATTTGATGTCGTGTCTGACGGGTCATTCACGTCAGATAGGTTAATTGATAGAAAATTACCACCTATAGCTGTTGAGAACATCTGTGATCCAATGAAGTTATTCGGGAAGGAGATATTTTAGGTGTGAATTATTCCATTATATGTGCAATTTAAACCACAAAATGTTCTAATCTCTGTAGACCGTACGAAAATATCTATATATTTACCTATTTAATTCCAGTGTACGTTAATATATTATTAATAAGAATATCGTTTTCATAGCTGAAGGTTTATTAAGAGAGTTCACACGAAATACACTGTTACACCGAAATTCATTGCTTATGCGACAGCGTAATGAATGTGTGCCATTTCTCCTGTCGATAATTCATCCTGGTTCCCCAAGTAGGGATACCTTGTATTGATTCCAAGTCTAATCAATATTTACAGCTTGTTATCCTCTAGACATGCACTGATTCCAAGTCTAATCACTGTTTACAGCTTGTTATCCTCAAGACATGCAATTAAACTCTTCACTAAATTTCCAAGGAAACGAGCATTTTATACGAGAGCTTAGTAACGTTACGAGTATTGTGTGTATATTTACGAGGTTCAATGGAAACTATATACAGGGAGTACAAAAGGGTATTATAAGAGAATATATTATACGTACATAAGTAAATTGTAATATTTCAAAGTTTTGTTATCAAAAAGAAAATTAATAAAATTATTATTTTATTAGACTTTTTGAGTTTTAAAAGAGTTTTATTGTTTTCTTGAATTTTAAAAGTAAAAAAATGAGTTTTCTGGGATTTTCTTATATTTCTATTTCCAAAATCTTTTTGTTATTTCTTTTGAGTTCCGTGTAATTCTTTTCTGATTTCAAAAAAACTTCTTTTCTTTCTTGTAAAATTTAATTTAAATTAATTTATCAAAGTGTTGGCTTTTAATTTGGAATTCTTGCTTGTATAAATATTATTCAAATCAAACCCCAAATCTTATCTCAACTCCAAAATCAAAATCAAAATTTCAATTCTCAATTCAAATCTTTGTTCCAAAATCAAATCTTTTTGCGGCCAATTCTGAATTAAAATTTTCATTTAGAATTCATCTCAATTTGTAATCTCAGCCAAAATTTAAAATTCAAATTTCTATTTGAATTTTCTCCAAAAGGGAAATATTAGAATTTCATTTCACTTTCTTGGGCCAAAAACCTTTTCTTTTTCCCTTCTTCCTTTTCCCCCCCTTTTCTTCTTTTTTTTATTTTCTTTCTTTCCTCCTTTCTCCTGGCTTCTCTATGCCAGCCTCTGCCTTTGTCCCGTGTGCATGCCATGCCTGTGCCACCTCTCCCTATGCGCCCATGCGCCGCACTACCCACCACTAATCCCACCACGCCGTGCACTGCTCCCGCACTGCCAATGCGCGTGTGCCCCTACTGCGCCCGAGAATCCCGATTGCACCGTGCTTGCCGCGCACACCCCCTGCTCTACACCCATGCCTTGACCACCCTGCTCCCCCTTCTCTCCTCGCCGCGTGCTTGGTGTTGTCGCTTGCCACTGCGCCAGCAGCAGTGCACTCATCCCGGCCGTGGCCGCCGCCTCGCTCGATCAAGGCGCTCGCGCGCCTACATACGCCCTGTCAATGCCGCACCACGCGTTGTAGTGTCCGTGCCCGCCCCTCACTTCGCGCCGCCCACACCCCTTCCCCATGCGTGCCCGCGCCTTGCGGCCATCATGGCGCCTCAACGATCGCCGCCTCGCCGGACCCCCCCTCCCTCGCTCCTTGCCACGTCCCCGAGGCCGTGCCCACCGCTTTCATGTTGTCGCGCTGGTCTGCCGAGCTACCGCCGTGATTCCTGCTGTGTTCCCCATCGCTTCCCTCCCCGCCTTTTCCTATAAAGGTGAGCATCACGTGCGCCTCTACCTCCTCTCTCAAAGCCCCAAGAATTGCCGTCGGTTTCGCCGAAGAAGCCGAGCGCCATCACAAGCTTCCTCGTTGGAATTTGTCACTGTCGGTGCTTCTCCGCCCGAGCCATCTTCGTCGTTGACTTCGCCTTCTCGTGTTCTCCGTTGTGCAAGCTTCATCGTCAACAGGGGAACACCAGACCACCATCACCCCTTTCTCCTTCGATCCATCTCCTCAGCGGGTTCCTTGCCCAACCTTACGCATCATCTTGAGCTCCTAGTCCTCCTCTCCTATTCCACCCCTACCTCCTCATTGCTTCTTTGCCGCCGAGATGCCGCCACCCCATTTCTCCTCCATTGTTGATCAGCCTCGCCGCACTGCCGTCTCCGTTGCATTTCGACCGCTCCATGATCCTCTCTGCATTTCTCTCGTCGTTGTCGTGCCTGTGCTCACCTTCCCTCGCCGGCGCCTCCTCCCTTGCGCGCGCTGCCTCCGACCGCGCCACCACCTCCTACAGATCCCCACCTCACCACCGGCCCAGCCTCCCGCACCGCCCCTCTCTGGCGCCCGAGCTCTACCGCCTCCCCTACTTTCTGCTACCTTCTCTGCTTCTTCTTCTTTCTTCTTCTGTTCTACTTGCAAGTGGGGCCCACCTGCCATACACAGCCCTCCTCTCTCTTTCCACCTCTCTCTCACCTACAAGTGAGATCTGCAAGTCTATATTTCCTTGTTAATCCTTTAATTCTGAAATAAGAATATTCTAGGGAATATTCCCTTTTTTCATAATTTTCATCGTTTCATATGAAAATCAAACTTTCGGATGTTCATTCTCCTTCATACAACCTCTGATTCCGTCGATTCTTATTTCTAAATTCACATAAATTTAGTATCTACCTCCTAGAACCTAAATTATTTAATTTAGAGTTTATTTGAATTTGGCTTATTTTCACATATAGATTTACATGACTTCGAAGAGCCAGATTTTGACGTCGTTTCAGAACAACAATTAATTGGGCAAGGCAAGTTACATTCTTGGATCATATTTGAATATTAGTAATTTAAATTATTTAAATTTTGTTTTTAATTTATTATGGCATGCTTATTTTTTATTCAAAGTAATTTAAACTCCTATCTTTATATTGTAGCTAAATCCCAATACTTGTATAGCTAATTTTTGTTAAGATAGATAGTATGGAGAATCATTCCAAGTGTGATATATTTTGGATTTAGAAAATTTATAAGATTGGATAATAAGAGGCTATTGTAAATTGAAGGAAACAAAGATATATGTGTGGACACCCACTGATTGTGAAGAATTATAGTAATACATAATTGTTGGATGTTGGATGATAGGAATACATAATTGTTGGATATTGGATTATAGGAATACATAATTGTTGGATATTGGATTATAGGAATACAACATCCAGGTAATGTACATCTCTGGAATGCTCCAAAGATATACCTGTAGGATGCCTTAGCTAATTGTGTATCGTTTTGTAGGAGTCCACGCCCTGCAAGCTCCAAGTGAGGCTGGTTGGGTACATTTCTATTGACGCTAGGCGGGGATGTTGTTTCCATGCCAGGAGGGAGAGTGCGGTATGGTGCCCAGCTAGCGCAGGGTTATGCCAAGGTCCAGGTGGTCATGGTACATGACACTTTCAAGGCCGTCCCGCTGGAGATGCCTCCGAACGAAGACATTATAATACTATGGGATGTCGTGAACACTTTTATCCAATGGCCCAAGAGGGACACCGCCTTGGACCCTACAGTGTCGCGATCTCCACATGACCATGCCTCTCCAGTAGAACCCTCGATGACTCCACCTCAACCTCCGCTTCAGAAGGTTGTCATATCGGCTCTCGTAGCTATCGTGCACACTTTTGTCCAGTGGCCCAAGAGAGACATCGCCCTAGACCCTACAGTGCCATGATCTCCACATGACCTTGCCTCTCCAGCAAAACCCTCGATGACTCCACCACAACCTCTGCTTAAGAAGGCCACTATATCGGCTCCCGTGGAGACAACACCGAAGAAACAAGAAAGCGTGCTGAGTCATCTCCCGAAAAGACTTCTGGCAGGTGAGGCGCTAAGGCCAAATCGAATAAAATTAAGGCGCCTCCCAAGCCCGGGACATTCTCCCTCAGAATACCGTTGATCCCCGACATACTATTACCACGCCTTGGAATGTCTTGCGAGAGATTGCATGCTTGGTACATGGAGAAGACTAACGAGCGGAGGACAAACTAGCCTACTGGAATCACCATCAAATTCATGGAGTGGCATTTCCTCCATGAGTTGAGCTACTTCGTCGTGAGTTTCCAAGACTTATTCGAACTGTTCAACCTCGACACTCTCGATGCCTTACTTCTACGATGCTAGACACTGTAAATGTATACCGATAAATGCCATAACCCATTGATTATGTATAGATACATGATGAAATAAGCCAGGCGATCACGAGAACCAGTGGGTTTCATCGACCCACATTTGATCTCTAAGCAATGCATCACCCAAAATGCATCCTACATCGAGAATTACATAACGACGGGATTGCTTGCTCACGGTGACAAGGACTACATACTGGTGCCCTACAACCATAAGTAAGTGATTCACTACTTGCTATACAAATTTCATTTGTACTTTATACGCAACACGAACTTAGGTTAATGACTATAGCAACATACATGAGAAAGTGGCACTGGATCCTTATAGTCATTGTACCAAAGTGGAACAAGGTAATATCCTTGATTCCCTACTCAACAAGAACCACGACTTCACTCTTGTGCAAGAAATACTCGACCGGTATGCTCATTTCCTCCATACATAACTCTATTGTAGTCGTCCTTCGTTTGAAATGGCCGAGGATAACTTTTTGGAATCACATAGTCATTCAGCGCCTATGTTGCCGGGGAAGGGAGACACAAGGAATCGAGCGCCACATGTGACACAGGACGCGATTTTCGGTACCCGCTACTACACAATAATCCTATATCACACTTAGTAGTAATGCCTCTCGAACTGACTATACCTATATATGTAACTCTATTTTTACAGTGCCACCAGCAACTACAAGACCACCTATGTGCATTCTACATTTTCCGTCATATGCAGGACATCATGAGTGCGAAGACGAATAATCCAGAGGTTTGTTAATCTCATAATAATTATTTTCTAATTATTAATTTAAATATATATGCTTACTACTTTACTCCTCCTAGCGACAGGGCTTGACAATCCCACCAAGTACATTCAATTTGAATGAAATCTCGGACGTTCAAGGACGGCTTGCCGCCTTCATTATGTCGAAGATCATTAACCCGAAAGGAGAGTTTCACTCCGCTTAATACATGTTCAAACAATTGATTCAATTGTAATTCACTTTGAGTTGATTCACTTTAAGTTGTAATTTAATTGCAACTCTAGAATACATGAACATTTTTTTGTAATTGACTTTGAGTTGAAAACCACTTATCTGTGATTTATCTGTTTTCTGCTTGCTTATTTTCAGAGGGTATGGCTAGCATTTCCTGAGGCTAGTCGAAAAATGAAAAAATTATATGGTATAGAACGAACTATCACAAACGGTGTAACGTCCCGTTTTTCGGAGTTTTTGAAAATTTTTAAAAGAAAACCATTTGCTTCTATTTGCCAAAAGCTTAATTTGGAATTTCAGAATTCAATTGCATGTTTAATATGAATTAATCAAACTTCAATTAAATAAAAGTTGGTTTGATTGAGTTTTCTGGAATTTAAAATCAAAATTATTATTTTAAGAATTTTCTTGGATTTATTGGATTTTAGAAATTCATTTTCCTTTTACCCGAAATTAAAAAAAACTAATTTAATTGCAAAATAAAAAGAATATTTAAAGTTAAAAGTATTTTTATTAAGTCTAGAATAATTCAAGGAATTTCCGTGAATTTTTCTAGAATTTTTGGAGTCTATTTGCTATTTTCTAAATTGCCTTTTGTTTTATTTGAATTTCTGTAAATTAAAAACTATTTAAAAATCCCTTTTCGGTTTTGGGCCGAATCTCTTCGGCCCATCTCCTATTCCCCGGCCCGGCCGCCTCCTGCGGCCTCGCCTCACTGGCGCCTCCGCCTCACCATGCGCCCCGCTCTGGCCGTTGGATCTCCATCCGGCCGCTCTCGTTCGCCGCGCGCTCCTTCTTCGACCGTTGGATCAAGATCCGGCCGTTCCCGTTCGCCCGCGGCCGTTCGTTTCCCTCGCCGCGCTCTCCTTTCTTCTCCGCTGTTGGATCGCGATCCGACGCCCTCCGCGCGCCGCGCTTCTTCCGCTTCCCACCGTCCGTCGAATCGGACGGCGCCGCTTCGTCTCCCGCCGCGCCTCTTCTCCTCCTCACCGTCAGATTGAAATCGGACGGCTCTCGTCTCCGCGCCTCCTCGCTCCGCACCGTCCGTCGAATCGAACGGCTCGCTTCATCGTCCCGACGCGCGCCGCCTCTCTCTCCCACGCCGCGCGATTCGCGCCGCCGCGAATCCCGCGCGTCTCGCCGCCACGCCCGCCTCCGCGGCGTCGTCCGCCACGCCCCGTGCTCGTCTCGTCCCCGCCTCCGCCCGCGCCGCCACTCCATTGCTCCGTCCGCCGCGAGTTCTATAAATCCGCCGCGCCGCTCGCCTCCTCTCTCTCTCTCTCTTCTCTCTCGCTCGGTGTTTTCTCGCGCCGCGCCACCGTCTTCCCGCCTCCGTCGCCGCTTGTTCTCCCGTCGCGCCACCGCCTTCTCCGCGCCATCGCCGCCGTCTTCTCCAGCTCTCCGCCCGCGCCACCGCGCCCCCGTCTCTCTCTCTCTCTCTCTCTCTCTCTCTCTCTGACCCGTGGGCCCGAGCCCACGTGGCCACCCACGTGGTGCCACGTCGGCGCCGCGTCAGCGTTTCTGCCCGCGTGGCTGCCACGTGGCGCGCACGTGTACGCTTGCGCAGCGCTGACGCATTTCTTCGGTTTTTCAGTTGAAAAATAATCCGAAAATCCGAAAAACCCTAAAATCCATCATTTTATGTGATTTTCAACTTCTTTTGGCTATAACTTTCACATCCGAACTCCGATTTGGGTGATCCAAATTTCTAAATTCATATAAATTCATCCTCTTTCATTTGGTACTGGTTTTGTAATTTTTGGAGTTCATTTGGTGCTGTTTTATTTATTTGTTGCTATTCTCGCACGTGTAGATTAAGCGTTTGGAAGATTTCTTCGACCCGACGACCGAAGACCCTCTCCTCGTCAACGAAGGCAAGTCGTAGGCCTTTGACCATGTTGAACCCATTTTACAAATGTATATTGTATTAAATTATCATGCATGGCTAGTTTTATTAAAAATGGTTTTGGGAGTAGATAATTACCAGATTGCCATTATGCCTCCTTGATAAATTGAAAATGAAATGTCTCTTTGAATGACATATATCCTTGAACACCTTAGGATGGTTAATACTAGTTGGACATAGTTGTATTACCAACTTGGGAGCGTAATATTGCTTAGACATGCTTTAGTTACCCGCGAGACCTTCGAGCACATGTTCAATGATCATTGAAATTTGACTAATGGAACTATGGAATTGTGGTGTGAGGCCACTTTTATTAAAAGATGTTGTGCCATGGCAGGGATTGCCATTTGGTCGGGAATGAACAAAAACGATTTATGCTCGGGCTTGAGGTAGGGAGCTAGAGTGGGTGCGTAATGCACATTGGGTTGTGGTAGACTTGTCTGAGCAGTCAACTAAGGACTTAACTTTGCAAGTCATTGATCTGGGTCACCTCGTGCAACCATAAGTCCGGTATGGGACGGACCTGGCCAATTAATTAGGAAAGTTTTGAGTCGGTTACATTGTGGTTGTTTATTGGCGCAAGAGGGGTCGTGATGGCGAAACCTTAGCGCGAGCGTAACCGAGGCAAAATGGAACTTTGTAAAGCCTTGTCACGTGCTCTAGACTACTCACCTAAGGAAGTGGCGGTGGTATCGACGGATGCCAAACAAACTAGAGAATTCGTGTCTTGTGGGTAAAGCTGCACAACCTCTGCAGAGTGTCAAAATCTATTCAATAGCCGTGTCCCGATTCGGACATGCACAGTGATTTCGCAAGGGGTAGTATTTTCAAAAATGTGGTTTGGTTCGATGGAACGTTCGGTTGGAATGGTTGGGAAGTGAACGGGATGTTCACTGTTTAATTCAAAAGAACTTGGTTATCTATGCATTATTCTTTTAAAATCCTGCTTTGCAATCTAATTAATGTATTTATTGTTAAACTTGCTTTACGCAAATTAACCATAAAGCCACCCTTGCTTAAGCCTCGCATGAATACTATGTGCATACATTTCTCTCGACTTCTCGAGTACTTTATGTACTCACGGCTTTATGCCCTTTGTTGATCACCCCAATGAAGAACCAGGAAATGTTGAGTACTATGAAGAAAGCTACTTTGAAGACTTTGCGATCTAGGTCACGTCCTCCACTCGATTGCCTGTGGGCATGTCGATTGGGCTCCACGTATTTTGAGATTTCATTTGCGGATACTCTGTTGTTGTTAAGCCACGTGGCGACTTTTGTAAGAACCTTGACCATAAGGTCTTTGGCTTGCTTTAATTAATATTACTTTGTCCGCTTCATTAGTTCGTTGTTGAATGGTTATGAATGCATCATTGTTGTAACCGTGTGCAAGCTAGCTCACGATCATGGGACTAGCTTGGTATGCACTGAGGGTCTCGGGGTTGTGTGAATCCCTGGTCCGACAAGAGATGGTATCAGAGCCATATCGACTGTAGGACGTAACCTTTAGCTAGATTGGTCGTCTTAGTCAAAGATTCAAAATATATTTTCTAAATCAAACCAAGCAATTAACTTGACTAGGTATTCTTCTCTTATCTTATTCTGTTCTTTCTCACCTTGTTCTATTCTTTTCTTATCATCTTACCCTCTTATATCATTCTTGAGTTCTTTCATCTTATCTTTTCTGGAACTTGGTTTTCAAATTTAAATTTGACTCCCTCATCTCTGGATTATCCCTAGGATCGAGCCCTTCAAAATCAAGAAATGGAAGTTTTGGAAGCTCAAGATCCGCCGTCTGTTTCCAAGTTGCCCTCCGTAAAGATTAGATTGGTAGCTGCCTCCCTAGTTTTAGTATCGTTTAGTCTGCGTAATAGTGCTTTCGTGCTTGAGTGTCCCTTTTGGTTTGCTTCTTGATAGCTTTCCGGCTATCCGTTCGTTGGGTAAAACCAATTTTGTCCGCATTAGGTTGATCCATCTATCTCCCTTGTTCCTCGCTCATCTCCGTGCTTTCCCTCGCATCTAAATTGCTTTCTTCTTCTCGTCTATTAAACCAGTGAAGCTTTGTCGCAGATGGTTCGGACCGCATCTCCGCAAGCCGTGATGAGACTCAAGCGCCAGCGTGCCCGCCTTCCCAGCCGCCGGATCAGATCCGGTTTGAGTCGGTTCATGGCGTGCCAGACGCACCGATGAGCTCTTTGATGCGTAACATGACTCGGATGATGAATCGCCAGAACTGCATCACTGCCCTCTCGCCGCAATGATGAATCGTATCAGCAGCGGTGCCACACCTCCGCTGCTCCACCCCTGTTTCCACACCAGTGGCGAGTTTTTGAGGACCCATCCGCCCACTTTCTAGCTCCTGAGCCATTGGACGCATGAATGACCGTTGCGCCCATGGAAAGAAGCTCGCTATCACCCGTTGTGATGATCGCGAGAAGGTTCTGTATGCCACCCACCAGCTTGAAGGTACCGCTGCAGAATGGTGGGAGAACTATTGTGCCGCCCATGGAAACCCCGAGAGTATCACTTGGGCCGAGTTTTCAGGAGCTTTCCGCCACTCCCATATCCCTGATGGAAAGGTGGAAATGAAGAAGAATGAGTTCCGTGAGTGCAAAGAAGGCAACATGTCAGTGAGTGAATACCTCAACAGATTCACTCAGTTATCCCGTTATGCCCCAGAGGACGTTGCCACAGATGATGCCCGCCAGAAGCGTTTCAAGAGAGGACTCAACCCCAGTTTGAAGGTGCAAGTCATTGGGAATGACTATTCAGATTTCCAGCACTTGGTGAACAAGGCCATGCTCATCGAGGAATCCCGCCGTGAACTTGAAGAATCCCGCAAGAGAAAGATGATGCAGCACAGTGCCCATCAGTCTCACTCCCAGAGAGTCAGAATGAATGTGCCGCCTCCCGCGTGTTGCTCCACCTGCCACGTTCAGCCCTCAGAGCAAAGACTCCTCGCCAGCGAGCCTAAAGAACCCGCGGCTTCAGCAGCCCAAAGAACCAAAGAACCAAGGAATGGCAACCTGCACCGGGATCACCGCTTTAAGTGCCATCACCGGGCACTTCGCCAACAGCTGATTGCAGAGGCAAGGCCCTTCTCTGCTCGTTTCAACATGGGAGCTACCCCGACCAGACCCCACTCCAGAGTCGCACGTGGAGCCCTCGCACTCCATCCGCACTACCAAGTCTCCTCACCTTTTGGAAGAGGTCGTGAACCACACCACCGTGGAGGAAGCCTGCATGCCCCTGACGTCGTCTTTGGGTAAGTTTCTTGTCAATTCAAAGACCGCCACTATTTTGTTTGATTCGGAGCTTCGCATTCGCTTGTTTCTGAGTTTTGCCGAAAGGCACCGCTTGGAAGTTTTGCCTCTTAAAAGTGTTTTGTTGGTTCGGCCTCCTGTTCGAATTGAGTACGAACCAAGGTTGCCCTAAGGTTAAAGTGACCATAGAAGGGTAGAATTCCTTGCTAATCTCATCATCATAGACACCAAGTCTCTTGATGTGATTTTGGGAATGGATTGGCTTGCCAATCACCAAGCCCTCTGGATTGTGGTGGTAGAAGCATCACTTTGGTCATCCGGATGGAACCAAGGTAAAGTTTGAAGCCTCCCGGAGAAGCTAGCCGGATCTTTAGTCCGCAGCGCTGTTGTGTCTTTGGAAGAAGTGCCGAGTCGAGAGTTTTCGATGTCTTTCCCGATGACCTACCCGAATGCCGCTGCATCGAGACTTGGAGTTTGTCATCAATCTTGTTCCAGAACTGCTCCTATTTTCAAGAGACCCTACAGATTGCTCACAATGATTTGGTTGAATCAAGAAGCAAATTGAAGAAATGCAAGAAAAGGTTTTGTCCGACCAAGTTCTTCACCTTGGGAGCCCTAGTGATCTTTGTTGCAAAGAAGGATGGTACCCAACGGATGTGTGTGGATTACCGAGCCCTCAATGAGGTCACCATCAAGAACAAGTACCCTCTGCCCAGATCGATGATTTGTTTGATCGCTTAAAAGGAGCCGAGTGTTCTCCAAAATAGACTTGAGGTCGAGGATACCACCACCAAGATTCGTCCGTAAGACATCCCCAAGACATGCTTTCTCAACCCTGTATGGATCAGTATGAGTTCACGGTCATGTCATTTGGATTGACCAATGCCCTCGCTACTTTATGAACTTGATGAATAAAGTATTCATGGAGTATTTGGATAAGTTCGTCATTGTCTTCATTGATTTATATTTTGGTGTATTCCAAGAGTGAAGAAGAGCATGAAGAGCACCTCCGCTTGGTCCCGAATAAGCTTAGAGATCATCAACTCTATGCTAAATTCAGCAAGTGTGAGTTTTGGATGAAAGAAGTTACTTTCTTGGGTCATGTCATGTCTGCAGAAGGAGTATCTGTTAACCCTAGCAAGGTCAAGGATGTGCTTAATTGGGAGTCACCCAAGTCGATGCCTCAGTCGAAGTTTTCTTGAATGGCGAGGATACTATCGCCGATTCATAGAAGGATTCTCCAAGATAGCAAGACCCTCACTCACCAAGAAGAAAGAAAAGAAATTTGTTTGGACAATGATTGTGAGCAAAGTTTTCAAGAGTTGAAGAAGCGCTTGACCTCGGCTCCTGTTGATTTTGCGGATGTCCTAAGGATTTTGAGATTTTCTGTGATGCATCCCGGCAAGGACTTGGTTGTGTCCTGATGCAAGAAAGGAAGGTAGTAGCTTATGCTTCCCGTCAATTGAGGCCTCATGAAGTGAATTACCCCACTCATGACTTGGAGTTAGTCGTAGTGCATGCTTTAAAGATATGGCGTCATTACCTTATTGGTAATCTGTGAAGTCTACACTGACCATAAGAGCTTGAAGTACATTTTCACCAGCCGATCTTAATATGAGGCAAAGAAGGTGGTTAGAGTTAATCAAGGATTATGATATTGGAATCCATTACCACCCGTGCAAAGCTAATGTTGTGGCGTATGCCTTGAGCGTAAAAGTCTCTTCGCAATACACTCACAATCAAGGAAAATCACCACTTCATGAAGAGTTCTGAAGCTCAAGTTAGAGTTGGTTGAGGAAGGTTATCTAGCTGCCTTAGAAGTTCAACCCACTTTGCGGAATCAGATCAAGGAAGCTCAAGTTGAAGATGCCAATATTAAGGAAATTAAGAGCAACATGAAGAAGGGTAAAGCCCTGAGATTTTCGTAAGATGAGCAAGGCACCATTTGGTTTGACAAGCGAATTTGTGTTCGGATCGTAAAGAGGTTAAGCAATGATACTCAAGGAAGCCCATGAAACCTTGTATTCCATTCACCCTGGAAGCACCAAGATGTACCAAGACCTTAAAGAAATGTATTGGTGGCCTAGCATGAAGCGTGAGATTGCCGAGTATGTAGCTCAGTGTGATGTCTGTCAGCGAGTAAAAGCCGAGCATCAAAGACTCGCTGACTCCTCGCAACCCTTGAAAGTGCCCGAATGGAAGTGGGAAGAAATTGGCATGGATTTTATCACTGGTTTGCCAAGGACAAGGTCAGGATATGATTCTATCTGGGTAATTGTGGATCGCCTAACCAAAGTTGCTCACTTTCTCCCACTCAAGACTACTTACTCGTGATAGATCGCGAATTGTACATGGCAAAGTTAGTGTGCCAAAGATGGAGTGCCAAGAAGATCGTGTCGATCGAGGATCCCATTCACCTCAAGATTTTGGCGAAGTTGCACAGTTGTTTTGGGTACTAATCTAAATTTCAAGATGACTTATCATCCCTGACGGATGGATGAGATGTAAAGAGTAAATCAAATCCTAGAAGATATGTTAAGGGCTTGTGCCTTAGCAAGTCGACTGCTTGGGATCAAATGCTACCTTATGCGAGTTTTCTTATAACAACAACTACTACTCAAGCCTCCAGATGTCTCCATTTGAAGCTCTTTATGGAAGAAAATGCAGGACACCCTTGTATTGGAATGAAGTAGGTGAAAGACAAGTGTTTGGGCCAGATATTTTGGAAAAAGCCGAAGAGCAAGTTCGATCAATCGAGAGAAGGTGAAAACAACTCGCATCAGCGAGAAGAGTTATGCCGATAACCGTCGCGAGATCTAGCTTTTGCACTGGTGATCATGTGTACTGAAGGTGTCGCCTCAAAGGGATGCGCTGTTTGAGTAAGTGGAAAGCTTGCACCGAGGTACATCGGACCTTTCCTGATTCTAGCCCAAGAGGAGAAGTCGCTACTGCTTGGAGCTCCCGCCTCCGTATCGATGTGCATAATGTCTTCCACGTGTCGCAGTTGAAGAAGTGTTTGCGTGTGCCCGAAGAGCAGATGCCAATGGAAGCAATTGCCCTGCAAGAAGACCTCACCTACAAGGAGCATCCCACCAAGATCTTGGAAGTAGCAGAACGAGTGACAAGAAGCAAGATCATCCGTTTCTGCAAGGTCCAGTGGAGCAACCACACCGAAGAAGAAGCCACTTGGGAACGAGAAGATGACTTGAAGGCTGAGTTTCCCCACCTATTCTCTAGTCAGCCTGAATCTCGGGGTCGAGATTCCCTTTAAGAGGGGTAGGTTTGTAACGTCCCGTTTTTCGGAGTTTTTGAAAATTTTTAAAAGAAAACCATTTGCTTCTATTTGCCAAAAGCTTAATTTGGAATTTCAGAATTCAATTGCATGTTTAATATGAATTAATCAAACTTCAATTAAATAAAAGTTGGTTTGATTGAGTTTTCTGGAATTTAAAATCAAAATTATTATTTTAAGAATTTTCTTGGATTTATTGGATTTTAGAAATTCATTTTCCTTTTACCCGAAATTAAAAAAAAACTAATTTAATTGCAAAATAAAAAGAATATTTAAAGTTAAAAGTATTTTTATTAAGTCTAGAATAATTCAAGGAATTTCCGTGAATTTTTCTAGAATTTTTGGAGTCTATTTGCTATTTTCTAAATTGCCTTTTGTTTTATTTGAATTTCAAAATTAAAAACTATTTAAAATCCTTTTCGGTTTTGGGCGAATCTCTTCGCCCATCTCCTATTCCGGCCCGCCGCCTCCTGCGGCCCGCCTTGCATCTCTCGCCTCACGCACTTCGCCCCGGCCGTTGATCTCCATCCGCCGCTCTCGCTTCGCCGCGCCGCCTTCTTCTTCGACCGTTGGATCAAGATCCGCCGTTCCGTTCGCCGCGCCGCTTCGCTTCCCTCGCCGCGCTCTCCTTTCTTCTCCGCTTGGATCGCGATCCGACGCCTCGCGCGCTTCGCGCTCTTCCGCTTCCCACCGTCCGACAAATCGGACGGCGCCTTTCGTCTCCCGCCCGCGCTTCTTCTCCTCCTCACCGTCAGATTGAAATCGGACGGCTCTCTTCTCCGCCTCCCTCGCTCCGCACCGTCCGACGGAATCGAACGGCTCTCGCTCATCGTCCCCGACGCGCCGCCTCCTCTCTCCACGCCGCGCGATTCGCGCCACGAATCCGCGTCTCGCCTCGCCGCCACGCCCGCCTCGCCGCGTCCGCCGCTGCCACGCCGTGCTCGCCTCGTCCCCCTCCGCCGCGCCACACTCACGCCTCCGCCCCGCCGCGAGTTCTATAAATCCGCCGCGCCGCTCTCCTCTCTCTTTCTCTCTCTCTCTCTCGCTCGATGCGTTTTCTCCGCGCTGCGCCACCGTCTTCCCGCCTCGCTGCGGCCGCCGTTCTCCGTAGCGCCACCGCCTTCTCCCGCGCCATCGCCGCCGTCTTCTCCAGCTCCGGCCGCCGCCGCCACCGCGCCCCCGTCTCTCTCTCTCTCTCTCTCTCTCTCTCTCTCTGACCCGTGGGCCCGAGCCCACGTGGCCACCCACGTGGCGCCACGTCGCGCCGCGTCGGCGTTCTGCCGCGTGGCGCCACGTGGCGCAGCGTACGCGCTGCGCAGCACGACGCATTTCTTCGGTTTTTCAGTTGAAAAATAATCCGAAAATCCGAAAAACCCTAAAATCCATCATTTTATGTGATTTTCAACTTCTTTTGGCTATAACTTTCACATCCGAACTCCGATTTGGGTGATCCAAATTTCTAAATTCATATAAATTCATCCTCTTTCATTTGGTACTGGTTTTGTAATTTTTGGAGTTCATTTGGTGCTGTTTTATTTATTTGTTGCTATTCTCGCACGTGTAGATTCCGGCGTTTCGGAAGATTTCTTCGACCCGACGACCGAAGACCCTCTCCTCGTCAACGAAGGCAAGTCGTAGGCCTTTGACCATGTTGAACCCATTTTACAAATGTATATTGTATTAAATTATCATGCATGGCTAGTTTTATTAAAAATGGTTTTGGGAGTAGATAATTACCAGATTGCCATTATGCCTCCTTGATAAATTGAAAATGAAATGTCTCTTTGAATGACATATATCCTTGAACACCTTAGGATGGTTAATACTAGTTGGACATAGTTGTATTACCAACTTGGGAGCGTAATATTGCTTAGACATGCTTTAGTTACCCGCGAGACCTTCGAGCACATGTTCAATGATCATTGAAATTTGACTAATGGAACTATGGAATTGTGGTGTGAGGCCACTTTATTAAAAGATGTTGTGCCATGGCGAGGATTGCCATTTGGTCGGGAATGAACAAAACGATTTATGCTCGGGCTTGAGGTAGGGAGCTAGAGTGGGTGCGTAATGCACATTGGGTTGTGGTAGACTTGTCCGAGCAAATAACTAAGGACTTAACTTTGCAAGTCATTGATCCGGTCACCTCGTGCAACCATAAGTCCGTATGGGACTGACCGCCAATTAATTAGGAAAGTTTTGAGTCGGTTCTGTTGTGGTCATTTATTGGCGCAAGAGGGGTGTGATGGCGAAACCTTAGCGCGTAACCGAGGCAAAATGGAACTTTGTAAAAGCCTTGTCACGTGCTCTAGACTACTCACCTAAGGAAGTGAGCGGTGGTATCGACGGATGCCAAACAAACTAGAGAATTCGTGTCTTGTGGGTAAAGCTGTACAACCTCTGCAGAGTGTCAAAAATCTATTCGAATAGCCGTGTCCCCGGTTACGGACATGCCTGGTGATTTCGCGCAAGGGGTAGTATTTTCAAAAATGTGGTTTGGTTCGATGGAACGTTCGGTTGGAATGGTTGGGAAGTGAACGGGATGTTCACTGTTTAATTCAAAAGAACTTGGTTATCTATGCATTATTCTTTTAAAATCCTGCTTTGCAATCTAATTAATGTATTTATTGTTAAACTTGCTTTCTGCAAATTAACCATAAAGCCACCCTTGCTTAAGCCTGTCATGAATACTATGTGCATACATTTCTCTACGACTTGCTGAGTACTTTATGTACTCACGGCTTTATGCCCTTTGTTGATCAGTCCCAGCAGAAGAACCAGGAAATGTTGAGTACTATGAAGAAAGCTACTTTGAAGACTTTGCGATCTAGGTCACGTCCTCCACTCGATTGCCTGTGGGCATGTCGATTGGGCTCCACGTATTTTGAGATTTCCGCTGCCAGATACTCTGTTGTTGTTAAGCCCTGTGTGGCGACTTTTGTAAGAACCTTGACCATAAGGTCTTTGCTGTTTTAATTAATATTACTTTGTCTGCTTCATTAGTTCGTTGTTGAATGGTTATGAATGCATCATTGTTGCAACTGTGCAAGCTAGCTACTGATCATGGGACTAGCTTGGTATGCACAGAGGGTCTCGGGGTTGTGTGAATCCCCGGGGTCCGGTTGTTGTTAGAAGCCGTTTGTGATAGTAGACCTTCACATACGACTTCTACCAAAAATCGTATGTGTTGCTACTTATCACATATGGCTAAAAACCGTCTGTGATAACTGCCTTTTATCACAGGCACATAAAATTAGGCAGCTCAGAAACCGTCTTTGATGACTGTTTAGAACCGTCTGTGATGACCCTTTGTGTACTAGTGACTCCACCCTACTACCATAAATCTAGAGTGGGCCAGGCTAAGCTAAATAATTCATAATATTTCACCGCAGTTGTGCTATCTGGTTGTGTGGGTTATTAAAATGATATACTTTTATTTATTCCCACATGGCGTAAGAGGGGGCTTCCGGCGGATGGTTCAATCCAAAGAAAGTGAAATCTTGACGGGTATGACTACTTTAGGTGTAACACCCTGGCTATTCGGAAGCCAAGATGTCACCTAAATAATCTAACATACAACCATAAAGCGAAAGAATTTAAACAATATCTCACCTAATGACATAAAGAGATCAAATTTTAATAGAACAATGGTAGGAATATAGTCTGAATCCAATTAAGTATTTCAAAAGGGGTGATCAAGGTTCACAAGCAGAATTAATCATCCATAACATAGAGGAAGATATCAACCACATCTAACTTTATTTATTACAGTTCATCACTTAACGAATGAAAGACATAACCAAGTCTTATAATTAAAACTGGAGTATGGTGAAATGAATGAATAGTGCGTATCTACTCCCTCCCAAAAGAGTCATCATCAACGATCACCTAAAATAAAAAAAACAAAGCAAGAATAAGTCCGAGACTCAGCAAATACAATGAAAAAAAACTGGACATACAACAAATATGAACAAGACAACATCATTAAATAAAATGAACATAACACCGAATAAAAATATGAATGAATGGAATGAGTGGATTTAATGAAATGAAAGGACTACACTCATGCGTATACCGGTAT
Organism: Hsuehochloa calcarea; assembly: GCA_036346395.1. Lineage (NCBI taxonomy): Eukaryota > Viridiplantae > Streptophyta > Magnoliopsida > Poales > Poaceae > Hsuehochloa > Hsuehochloa calcarea. The sequence goes on along the minus strand of CM070597.1, from coordinate 75,934,227 downwards.
AGCTAGTGACACACCCGTCGGTGTTCACTTAAGCCCGCATTTAACAAAATACGGGGATCCAAATCCCGTATGAAGAACGTTTCATACAAGTGTCCAAATCTGCCCACATTGGAATGGTGGGTCTTACGTGTCCATACTGGAATTGATGGGTCATTATAATCCACTACCGTGGATGGAACATGACAATGGATGCATGTAATGAACTATGAATAGTGAATCATATCATCTCTAATCATGGGAATAACATATATGAAAGGAACATAAACATTGGACCATCTCACGTATCATATAAAATAAAATACGAACATCAAGCATTCAGCATTCACAAATCTTAAGAATATCAAAGTACTTGCCTTCCGCGTTGCGACGCGTTAGTAGGCAACGAAGGTGCCCTTAAAACCGAAGCCTCTTCGCCTACACAAGTAAGTACTCGAAATAAGAACAACATGGTACATGACACTACCAGCAACGTTCTTCAACACCTCCCCGACCACCCAATAATTACTAATAGACTTATTCTGAAAACATACAACACAATCACAGAATCGAATCTGGACAGTAGCACGGAGTAACTCATATCTATTGATCTGGGACTCGGAATGAGGTGAGCCCAGATCCTATGGAAACTTAACGAACATATCTACAAAATTCTAGTTGACAAGATCTCCCAATTCGGCCAAAATAAAATGCAAACCAGTAGATGAAAGTACAAGACAGATTCTGTCTAGACGAAAAGGACAGTAGTAAAGAACATATCACAACTTTTAATCTACAACTCCGATTAGGGTGTTCTTTATCATTCTGGAAAGTTTATAAAAATTTCTACAATAACCTAGTTGGGTGAAAACCCTGAATCTTCCATTATCATAATCAAAATTTAAAATACGTCGTGACAGTTCAACCTCGTTAGGAAATCATGACAGTATGGAAAGATTAGACCATAACTTTTGATCCGTACGTCGGAATTAGCTGTTCTTGGCGGCTACGTAAAGCTAAGAACAATATCTAAATATCTCTATCAGATGGAAATCTCCAATTCGACATCTAAGAACCCGAAATTTACCACGCAAACCACTGGACATAACTGAACTACAACAAAAAGAATTCGATTCAATCAATTCTAATCGAATTCGCATCTACTACTTAGTCAAACAACGAAGAACGACATTCGTTACCCTTGAAGAACCCAGGAAGACGATGAATGATCCTTGAAGAAGATGATCCTCCTTCTCCTCACCTTCTCCTTCCCTCCTTTGGCCGACTCCACTACTGTCCTCCTATTTTACTCGCGAAGGCCAGCAACGGGGAGCTCCGTTGGCGAGATAGGGAGGCACCACGGCAGGAACAGCTACCAGGGGGTGAAGGGGCGGCACCAAGGGAGGAAGAGATGGGGCAGCACCAAGGGAGGAAGGCTCTTTGCGGCCAAGGGGGGAGGGGGAGAAGGTGTCCAGCCGACCTAGAGTAAAGGGGTGTGGGGGCGTATGGGCTTGGGCCTTGGGCACCTCCCCCCTTCTTGGCCCACACATGGCGGGCCACCAGGCTGATCTAGCCTGGGCCGGAGGCCCAAGTTCCAAAGTCCCCACAAACACCTTGAATTTTCAATTAATACCCTCTCCCGATTAATAATCTCTCAAATCGATATTCGGGGTATTACATTAGGATGACACATTGAAAAGGCCTTGTGATAATCACTTAGTCACACATCTACGAAAGTGTGTGAAGCAGACATTATAAGTCGATTATCTCTTATGGGTAAAGTTGTGCAATCGCTACAAAGTGTAAAACTATTCGAATAGCCGTGTCCGCGGTCATGGACATGCTGAGCAAAGCCACTCAAAGTTAGACTTTGGTTTTGATTTCAAAAAATTTTATCACATGATTTTGGATAGTTTTTCCAATTGAAAAATTGGGCGGTTAGCCATGTGATAGGAGGGTATTTTTCACTAAAAATGCATTGAGGTTATCCTACTACAAAACTTGACAATTTAAAATTAAAATATAATTTTGGATATTAAATAACTGCTTTTGAACTTAGTAAATGTACTTAAAATGTCAAAATATTACTTTTGCACAATAACCCTATAAACTTTCCTTTGATAATATCCATGCATGCATTAACTCTATTATGCGTGTAACTTGTGTAGTATATTTTTGTACTCACCCTTACTTAATAAAATATTGTTTAGAGGAGAAAGACTTCACAACTACTGTAGATCTCAACGACTAGGCTGCTACCCCAGTCAATTGCTTGTGACAGATTTGCTTGGCTCTACTACTTCTTCTTTGTCTTCTGTTGTATTTGTTTATTGTTGGCTTGTAAGCCTTTCTTGTAAGAAACTCTTATATTTATTAATAAAAGTATGCGAATTATGTATGTTACCATATTTGCCTATTGTGTACACTAGCTACTGTTCCAGGGACTACCGTTGAATACACAGAGGATATGGGGGTGTTACTCCCGGGTCCGACAGAAATACAAAAGGCATATAAGGAAATACAAAAGAATTCTTATTCTAACACCCCCTCAAACTCATGGTGGATCACACACGCTGAGTTTGGAGAGAAAATATAAATATTGTACCCTAGTCTTTGGCTTCATGAAGAAGTCAGCAATCTGTAACTCTGAAGGCATAAACTATAAGCAACTACTCCCTCTAGCACTTGTGAGCGAGTGTATGAATCATCCATGCTAGTGTTCTGGGTGAGCTCATGCTTGACTGGTTCACGGGTAATACTGATAGCACATGTACTGTTAAACAAAAAGAATCGTAGTTTCCATCATAGGCACTCCAAAATATGCAAGTAGTCACCTCAACCAAGTAACCTCTGTTGTCACTGCTTCCATAGCTCTCGACTCAACCTCTGCACTCGAACGGGAAATTGCAGTTTGCTTCTTTGTCTTCTAGGCAATCAGGGAGGAGCAAAAAAACACAATAAACAGAAAGAGAATATGATCAGAAGGATCACTAGTCCAGATCGCATCAGAGTATGCCTAAAGCTGTAGTGAGATGGAGCTAGGGAAAAATAAACGACAAGAGATAGTCCCACGCACGTAGCAAAGAACACGAAGAAGGTGACTGTAGTGAAGATGGGTAGGACGAACCCTAAACTGACTTAAGATATGAACAACATAAGCAATATCAGGACGAGTGCTCACAAGATATACCAAACTTCCAACAAGATGGCGATATCGAGTAGGATCTTAAAGAAGATCACCATCAATGGCATGAAGCTGTAGGGATAGCTCCATGGGAGTCTCAGCGGTGCGAGTGTCAGTTAGACCAGACCGATCAAGAAGATCCTAGACATACTTTTGCTGCGAGAGGTAGTAGCCCTCATGCATGAAAAAGACCTCAATCCCAAGGAAGTACGTAAGAGAACCAAGATCAGTCATTAAAAAACTGCTCACTGAGATGCTTCTTCACATACCTGATGAATGAGGAATCATCACCGGTGATAAGCATATCATCAACATACAGAAGAAGTAGTGTCCTAACCCAAGATGAGACATGGATAAAAAGAGCAAGATCGTGGGAACTGACAGCAGTAATCACTGAGATAAAATGCGCAAACCAGTCACGAGGAGCCTGTTCGAGATCATAAAAAGCACGATGAACGCGACAAAAGTACCCATGTAATGGCTGCATGTAGACATACCCATGCAAAACGTAATTAAGAAAGGTATTCTTAAAATCCAGCTGAGAGATAGACCACCAGTAAATAGAAGCAACTGCAACAAGAGTGCGAACAGTGATCATATGGGCAACTGGAGCAATAGTCTCATCGTAGTCACGACCGTACTCCTGCTGAAATCCACGAGCCACAAGGCGAGCCTTGTAGGGCTCGATAGTACCATCAGACTGGATCTTAATCTTGTACATCCACTTGCACGTGATAGGACAAGCATACAAAGGTGTCGGTACAATATCCCAAATCTTCGTAGGTCGAAGAGCATCAAGCTCCTTTGTTATAGCGAGCTGCCACTCAGAATTGGGAGCAACCCCACGATAAGAACTACGCTCAGTGATAGAGAGAGCATGAGCTATCGGAGCAAATCTAAGATGACTAGAAGGTTGAAAGGATGCCCAGTCACGAAGGGTGTAACAGAGAGCATCATTAGAGGATCAGATGTGGGTGTAGGCAAGATACTAGAAGAGGAGACTGGTGAAGGATGAGGACACCTAAAGTAGTGAATACCAGAGAAAAGAGATGGTGGTGCTACAGGAACAAGAGGCGGTGCTGCAGGAAGCAGCATTGGAGGCGGAGGTACAGAAGGAACGATTGGAGATAGACCAGAGGAAGACTATTATAGTCGAGAAATAGGTGAAGAGTTAGAAAGAGACAACGATGAAATCGACTCAACGTTGGAAACAGGACAAGGAGCCGAATCTCGATAGAAGAAAGGTAGAGATTCGTCAAAGACAACGACTCATGAAATCTTGATCCATCGACAGAAGGATCATAGCAGTGACCTCAGAACTATAACCAAGAAACACACGCTCAACTGATAGAGTCGATAGTTTGGTGCGCTCACGAGGCTGCAGTAGAACAAAACAAGTACAACAAAAATACGAAGGTAAGTGTACTAGGGGGCTCGAGAGTAGAGATGCTCTACGGGACTAACACCCTTAAGAGCAGTGGAAGGATACATATTCATGAGACATGCAACCGTAGAAATAGCCTCAGCCTATAATTGTGGTGGAATGTGAGAGGCAAGGAGAAGAGTGACGACAGTCTCAATCAGATGACGATATTTGCGCTTATCAACCCTATTTTGAGCATAGGCACCAGGACAAGAAGACTGGTAAAGAGTGCCTTGCTTAGAAAGAAACTGTCTAAAGGCGCTAGAACAGTACTCGCTAGCAGAATCACAACAAAAAGTATGGATGAAAGAATCAAACTGAGTACGAACCATCGTTGTAAAGCTACGATAGATCGCAAGAAACTGACCACGATTAGACATAGAGAATCCATATAAAAGGGAATAATCATCAATGAAGATCACATAAAATTTATACCCGCCTTTAGAGATAATAAGCGCAGGTCCTCATACATCTGAATAAACTAAGTCAAAAGGACAGGGATACAATGACTCAATAGAATGATAAGAAAGTTGTAGCTGCTTGCCTGGCTTACAACCCTGAGAAAACATGGTCGTGTCAATAGTAACACGTCCAAGAACACCCTGATGAACTAATGAAGAAAGACAAGACGCACACAAGTGACCTAGACGACGATGCCACTGCGTAAAAACTCTGGAGGTGGTGGCAGCAGTGACGGTGGAGGTAGACGTAGAGGTGATAGGAGCAACTAAAGTGGACATAAATTGGAGGCGGTCAAGGATGTAGAGACCCTGATGATCTCTACAGCACTGGCCAGTCCCAAGTACCATCCTTGTCTGTCAGTCCTGGATGAAACAGGAGTGAGAGTCAAAACCAACCCTACAACCGAGATCGATAAGCTGACCCACTAAGAGAAGCTGCATGGTAAGCTGGGGAACATGTGTGGATATCGTGAGGATATGTGCACGATCTCAGGATGATGAGTCAATTGGCAATGGCTCTGTTGGTTTGCAAAATCTCGCGTTTTCGGGGTTTGCTTCTTCTTTGTCGGACCACGAGCGGCCGAGGTGGAGTGAGGCGGTCGACCGCTGTGGGTCATCGGACCGGCCGTGGTGGCCGGTCGGACCGGTCTGACCTAATATTGGCTTTTGGGGCTAATCCAAAAATAGGTTGTGTAGGCAGGTGAGGGGAGTCTCCTGGATGTGGTTTCATCATTTTTGGAGCTCCCAGTCAAAAGTTCTATTGAGTTGAAAATTCGGAAGGTTTGGATTTTCAAGCCGGAATTTAGCTAAGTCCTTTGGACCGGTCCGACCGCCGTTGTGGGGCGGTCCGACCGTTGATATCGGTCGGACCGGCCCTGTGGGGCGGTCAGACCGGCTTTGACTTGGAGGTGAGCCAAGTTTGCATTGTTGTGGTTTCAATGTGGTTGATGTTTAGTTATCAATGCTTTATTGATGTATATTGCATTGCGGAACTAACGTGGGTCAAGTTGTGAAGAACTTGTTCCGGAAACGGTTTGTTTGTCTATTCTTTGTGCGGTGGCTTGCGTGTCAGCGGCGTCAGCGGTGAGTGGATCGGGACTACGCTTGGAGAGCCGAGGTCGAGCGATCATGGATACCGGTGAGGTCGTGTGACTCAAGCATGGTGCGAGATGGGCAAGATGGATCGAGCGGGTGGTTCGGGCGGTTGGTTGGATCAGGCGGTGCGGATATCGGTGCAAGTCTCTGGGAGGTTCCGATGGGATTCGGACAAGAGAGGCTTGGCGACGCGATGAGAACCGCTGATCAACCTACACGTGGTGAAGCAGGTGATTGCTTCAATGAGTTGATTGTGTGGGTCCCATGTGTGAGTGGGTCCCAAAAGTGAAACCCTAGTCCTCTCCTATAAATAGAAGGGGAGATGTAAAACCCTTGAAGCTTCCATTTGGTTTGCCCTTTCTTTTCTAGGGTTAGGGTTTGGAGAGGAAGAGAGGAGAGATTGTGTTGCTCCTTGGTGAGCTCTTGTCCTCCTTGAGGAGTGGCTTTGTAAGCATCTTGTGAGATCAATCAATCTTGTGATGCTTGCTTGAGAGATCATTTGTCTCCTCTTTGTGTTCTTCTCTCATTTGGATGAATTTGGTGCTTCCTTGATTCAAGGGTTTATACTTGGTCTCTTGACCCATTTTGTCTTGCTTTGGTGTGTGGGAATACTCCTAGAATCATCTAGACCATCAATCCCCACAAGCAAGTCTTGAATCAAAGATTTTCATATTTCTAGGGTTTGTGCACTTCTTTGTTTAATCCTTGAGAGATTGTTTCGAAGTGGATCGAAGGATCGTCGCTAGAAATAGGTCTCTAATATCATTAGGGAGGTGTGCTCGAAATTTGGTCAAGTTTCATTGGTTGAATCAAAAGTTGGATCAAATTTCGTTTTGGATTTGGGGTGGATTTTTCAGTACTGGACTGAACCGGTCTGACCGGTCTTGTAACGGCGGTTCGACCGCCCGTATTTTCAGACCGCTATTCTAAGATCGTCGAACGTTGTCCACCGGTCCGACCGCCAGTTAGTTGCCGGTCAGACCGCTGGTTGAACGTCGGTCAGACCGCCCTTGGTAACCGGTCCGACCGCTTGTGCCCAGATCAACCCTTTGAGTTTAAGTCTCCACATTTGTGTCGTGTGGTTGTCGGGGGTTATCGAATTCAGCACAAGGCTTCATTGTGCTTATCGATCTTCTTAGCTTTCATAGCTAAAGGAGTGAAGTTCGTGTTGAATTTGATTTAGGCGAGAAAGTTTTGAAAGCGCCTATTCACCCCCCCCTCAGTCGCCTTTCCGGTCCTACAAGTGGTATCAGAGCCGGTTAGCTCTTTGCTATAGATCTTAACCTGTCTTTGGAGCCATGGCGTGGCGATATTCAATCGAGCCACATGTTTTTGATGGAGTTGATTTTGCTTATTGGAAGGCCGAATGGAGGCCTACATCGAGGCTCAAGGGCACGCGATTTGGCTTAAGGTGAAAAACCCTTATGTCGTGCGGTAGATGACAATTTGATCACTCGGATGTGGAGAACAACGGCGGGCTCGAATTTCTTGATTCAAGGCCTTAGTCGATCGGAGTTTGAGCGTGTTGCTCACTTGTCGCTCGCTCATGAGATCTGGCGGACTCTTTGTGATTATCACGAGGGTCCATCGCGATCAAGGAAGTGAGACAGAACCGACTTAAGAAAGCATACTCCAAGGTCGAGCAAAGACACGGTGAATCTTTAGATGAGCCGGGGAGATTTTCTAAAATTCTTCATGATCTCCGCTACGTTGATCTTGTATTTCTTGAGTCGAAAAATGCACGCCACTTTTGGGTGCTTTGGATGTGAAGGTCCGGGGATGAAGATCATCGCCATCAATGACAACATCACATGAGTGAGCTTACCATGGATAAGCTTTACTCGAGGTTGAAGGCGCATGAGATTGATTTTATCTCGCGTCTCCCCACGACAGAGCCAATGGCTTTAGTGATCGATCAATCTAAGGGTAGATATGCTGATTCCTTTAATGTTAGCTCATCGGATTTTCTTTATGCTTTGCATTCTTTGAGCGATGAGCAACTTGAGAGACTACCCGAGGATGACTTAGCCCTCCTATCCACAAAATTCACGAGCCTACAATAATGTGAGGAGTAGGAGGAGAGGTGGACCTATCACATGCTTTGAATGTGGTGAGCCGAACCACATTCGTTCTAGATGCCCCAAGTTGAGGGGCAAGGAGGAGAAGGAGTTACAAAGGCATCCTCAAGCGAGGGATGCTAAGTCCAAGAAGACAAACTATCGCAAGTTTGTCAGCCGAGTCCTTGAAGCTCTAGAGGATGTGAGCATGGAAGATGTGGACTCGGAGTCGGAGGGCGACAAGAGTGACTCCGTGGCAAGAAGAAGGCACGTGATTTCACGGGCATGTGCTTTATGGCTAAGAACGACCACGGCGGCTACTCCTCCAACAAATGAGGATCCTTTCGGTGATCCCGATGAGGTATGCCCTTCACTTCCTGACATGAAAAGGGTTTTAGTGCTTGCTGAACAAAAATTGCATAAGCAAGCTAAAGTGATCAAGAAACAGGATATAATGATTGATAATTTGAACCTAGAAGTGGTTAGGCTCAAATCCATTAATCCTGATGATTTCTGTGATTCATGCTCTAGCTTGCTTAATGAATTGTCAAGCTTGAATAATGCTCATTCCTCTGTTGAAGAACAATTGAAAAATGCTCTCTCTGAACTAGAATCTCTCAAGTCTAGTTCTGTTTGCATGAATGCCATTCCGCTTGATGTGACTGCTTTAGATGCTATTCCGTTAACTTGCTCAAACTGTGCTTTGCTAGAATTAAAACTGGATAGCTCTTTAAAAGAATTGGAAAAATTTGATGCTAGTCACACTTGTTCTCATTGTAAGAATAATCGAATTAAAATGCAAGAGATGACTGAAATGGTTGCTTATTCTAGAATTGCCTCTTGTGAAAATTGCCCTAAGCTTACAATTGAGATTGAAGCTTTAAACAAGACTCTTGAAGAGAAAGCTAAAATTGAAAGATCCTTGTCTCTTACTGCATCCAAGAAAGTTATTGATTCTTCCTCTTGTATGTTGCATGCTGAAATTGAAACTGCCATTGGTAAGATACAAGAGGCTTTTAGAGTCAAATTTAAGGAGCAGTTGAATAGGATTGGAGAGTCCTATTGTGTGTCTTGTGAGGCTCTTAAAGTGGAAGTGGACCTTCTTAAGAGCAAACATGTTGAGGCAATCAATTCTAAAAAGTGCTCCAATTGTGGAGTTTTGGCAAAAGAGAACGATTACCTCAAAATGACTCTTGAGAGGTTTTCTAGTGGGAAAAAGAAACTCAACTTGATTCTAGACCAATCCAAGGTGAGTGTGAAAAACAGTGGCCTAGGCCTCAAGTCCCTAGAGCTTTCCAAGAATCTCACACCAAAGATTGCTAGAATTGTGAAAAGTGGTTTGGTTGAGCAAGAACCTCCTATGTCTCCAAAGGTTGTTCTTAAAGCTGTAGGTTCTGTTCAATCTCTTTCTAGCAAGAAAGGTGCTTCTGTCTCACCAAGATGCGGACCCCTCAAAGGTCAAGTACAATTGCACTTCTGCAAGAAAGAGGGCCACACTGTTGAGTTTTGCTTCCGGAGAGCAAAGATTGAGAGGAAAGAGAGGATGAGCGCTTTGAGATCCATTAGAGAGTCTCTCTTCAAATGATAGTCTCTAGAGCCGGCGACCTATTCGTATCACTTATAGGCCTAGGTTTGTAGAGAACTCTGTTGACTCTTACGGTGGGTCCAGCAGCGAGATTTGGTCTTGGATATCGTGAGGATAGACCACGGGTAGCACCTAGGCAGGGAGTATCGGTCTTTTGGTAGATCGTTTTGGAGAGGTCAGTGGTGCTCATGGGCATTCTTATGATTTTGTGCCTAATCATTTTTCTCTTTGCTTCTTTTGCTATTCCTGGCCTCATCCATCTCGATCTTGGACTCCTAGAACTTTTATCTCAAATCCCGATCTTCGAGGCTTGGATGTTTTGAGGAATTTGCTCTTTTGTTTTCATTGTATCATAATGCATTTTCATTTCAAATGTCTTGCATTGCATAATAAAAAACTGTGGAGCCTTGAGTATTATCCCTGTATGGCTTGATTTCATACTCTATACCTTGTCATATCAAGTGATAGTCTGCTAGACTTCTTTTATGGCTCTTCGTGTTTGGCTTAGCTTTTGCCTTGCTAGCTTTGTATCGTGAGCAAATTGAATCGAATCATGTCTTGTTGGATCTTGTGACTAGTTTTGCTCTAGTGATCCTTTTATGTTTCTTGCCATGTCAAATAGGCTGATTTGAGTCTTGAACTTATTTTGAGATGAAAAATGAGCTTTTTATCTTCTCAAGTCAAGCAAATGAAAAATGAGATTTTCTGTATGCGAAAAAGCGATCTCACCAATCCTTTCTCATGAGACGGCTTGCCATTGCACTAGGCATGAACTCGGGGAGTTTTGGATGACCTAGACCACTCTTTTAAGCTTATCGCTTGAGATGGTCGCAGCAAGGCTTGAGATCTAGCACAAGAAAAAAATCCTTTTAGGAAAATGCTCAAAATGCTAAGTGCTTGAGTTTTGCTTCAAAAGAATACTCTTGATGCTCAAAATACCTCAGTTCTTGTTTTGAGTCTCTTTTTGCTTATAGACATGGCTTGACTCATTATTGGTCGCTTTTAGTGAAACTTTGACATTGAGCAACCTTTCATGATTTTAATTCTGTTAATCTCAGATTGCTGCTATCTGGGTTTTAGCTTTGCAGTACATGTTTTTGCCATGATTGAATATAGCTTCTACTCTTTATATGGCTTGGTATATGTCTTGTACTGTCTACATAGATAATGGTCATGGCTCCTTTTGCTAAATTTCAAATAAAGTCATTTCTTCATGCTCGTTCTTCTATCATGCATCTTGATGAATTCATTGTCAAAGGGGGAGAAGGATTGAAGAAAATGCTGCTTTGGAGCTTTTGGTTCACATAAGGTTTCATGCATAAAAGAACACACACACACACACAAATAAAAAATAAATAAATTTGTGAACCCTTTGAAAATTTGTGATCATAGTGAGTTGAGTCTCTGGGTTTTATTGCCTTTTTCTGATTTGAATTGCAATTCAAGAAGACTCACAATGATCAAAGGTCAAATAGAACTTATTGTCTTTCATACGGACCTTAGTGAGATTTTTGGCCATCTTACGGATTTTGAATCTTTTGTGCGTTCAATGCCTTATCTCACTTGCCTTCACTATTCGAAGCCCGACTTGGTCTTCCTAAGCTTTTTCTTGCTTATGGACCAAGTTGTGCCTTTATGCAAAAGCGATTTTACTTTTCATTTCGAAAAACCACATTTTCTTGGAAATTGCCAATGTGTTCATCAAGGGGGAGATTGTGGATATCGTGAGGATATGTGCACGATCTCAGGATGATGAGTCAATTGGCAATGGCTCTGTTGGTTTGCAAAATCTCGCGTTTTCGGGGTTTGCTTCTTCTTTGTCGGACCACGGTGATCGGCCGGTGGAGGGGGGCGGTCGGACCGCAGTGGAGTCGTCGGACCGGCCGTGGTGGCGGTCGGACCGGTCGACCTAATATTGGCTTTGGGGCTAATCCAAAAATAGGTTGTGTAGGCAGGTGAGGGGAGTCTCCTGGATGTGGTTTCATCATTTTTGGAGCTCCCAGTCAAAAGTTCTATTGAGTTGAAAATTCCAGAAGGTTTCGGATTTTCAAGCTGGAATTTTGGCTAAGTCCTTTGGACCGGTCCGACCGCCGTTGTGGGAGCGGTCCGATCGTTGATATCGGTCGGACCGGCCGTAGGGCGATCGGACCGCTTTGACTTGGAGGTGAGCCAAGTTTGCATTGTTGTGGTTTCAATGTGGTTGATGTTTAGTTATCAATGCTTTATTGATGTATATTGCATTGCGGAACTAACGTGGGTCAAGTTGTGAAGAACTTGTTCCCGGAAACGGTTTGTTTGTCTATTCTTGCAGCGGTGGCTTGCGTGTCAACGACGTCAGCGGTGAGTGGATCGGGACTACGCTTGGAGAGCCGAGGTCGAGCGATCATGGATACCGGGAGGTCGTGTGACTCAAGCATGGTGCGAGATGGGCAAGATGGATCGAGCGGGTGGTTCGGCACTTGGTTGGATCAGGCGGTGCGGATATCGGTGCAAGTCTCTGGGAGGTTCCGATGGGATTCGGACAAGAGAGGCTTGGCGACGCGATGAGAACCGCTGATCAACCTACACGTGGTGAAGCAGGTGATTGCTTCAACAGTTGATTGTGTGGGTCCCATGTGTGAGTGGGTCCCAAAAGTGAAACCCTAGTCCTCTCCTATAAATAGAAGGGGGGAGATGTAAAACCCCTTGAAGCTTCCATTTGGTTTGCCCCTTTCTTTTTCTAGGGTTAGGGTTTGGAGAGGAAGAGAGGGAGAGATTGTGTTGCTCCTTGGTGAGCTCTTGTCCTCCTTGAGGGAGTGGCTTTGTAAGCATCTTGTGAGATCAATCAATCTTGTGATGCTTGCTTGAGAGATCATTTGTCTCCTCTTTGTGTTCTTCTCTCATTTGGATGAATTTGGTGCTTCCTTGATTCAAGGGTTTATACTTGGTCTCTTGACCCATTTTGTCTTGCTTTGGTGTGTGGGAATACTCCTAGAATCATCTAGACCATCAATCCCCACAAGCAAGTCTTGAATCAAAGATTTTCATATTTCTAGGGTTTGTGCACTTCTTTGTTTAATCCTTGAGAGATTGTTTCTGCGAAGTGGATCTGAAGGATCGTCGCTAGAAATAGGTCTCCAATATCATTAGGGAGGTGTGCTCGAAATTTGGTCAAGTTTCATTGGTTGAATCAAAAGTTGGATCAAATTTCGTTTTGGATTTGGGGTGGATTTTTCAGATCTTTGATGAACGGTCCGACGGTCTTGTAACGGCGTTCGACCGCCGTATTTTCAGACCGCTATTCGCGGGTCGAACGCGTTGTCCACCGGTCCGACCGCCGATTAGTTGCTTGGTCGGATCATTGGTTGAACGTCGGTCAGACCGCCCTTGGTAACCGGTCCGACCGCCTGTGCCCAGATCAACCCTTTGAGTTTAAGTCTCCACATTTGTGTCGTGTGGTTGTCGGGGGTTATCGAATTCAGCACAAGGCTTCATTGTGTGCTTCGATCTTCTTAGCTTTCATAGCTAAAGGAGTGAAGTTCGTGTTGAATTTGATTTAGGCGAAAGTTTTGAAAGCGCCTATTCACCCCCTCGATCGCCTTTCCGGTCCTACAACATGGGAAACAACTGGAACAAAAAAATCGATGAGACAAAAGAGTACCTCGACGGTTGATGATAGAGAGTACCGTCGGTGTCATGCGAATAGAGATAGAAAAAAATATAGAGTCTTACTGAAGTGAGAGATGTGGAGTCCGGTGTCATGTGGAAAGGGGCACGTAATCCGAACCAATAAGTACCTTGAGGAAACGTCTGAGCTAGACTAGCAGAACCTGCTGAGCTATGAGAGAGCCGCTGAAGTAGAGCCTAGCAGAACTGCTGAACAGAGTAACCTTGCTAAGAAGGTCCTGACATGCTGGTCTGTCCTTCCGTCGAGGAAGGGCCTCCCTGCCTCCCTTAAATCGTTTAGCTCCACGCGTTTTGTTCTGGTTTTTCACACCGCACGGAACCCTAGTTGGTGCAAAAATAGGAGCAGAAATAGACATGTGAGGAGGGACAGTAGGTAAAGCAGAAGTCGTTGGTGTAGTCGAAGAAGAAGGGGTAGCAAGAACAGCCATAACAAACTATGCTGTTAACCTGCGGTGAAGCTCCTCAGCACAAAGCGTCAAAAGAGCCTCGGTGACTGTCGGTCATGGTGAACGACTCTGCAGTTGAGCCCTGACAGACTCAAACTCTGGGCGAAGACGACAGATGAAGTCATAAAGGCGAAGGCGGTCATGATCCGCCTTCTGCACCTTATGACACTCCTAGCACAGCGGAGAAGCCAGTTTGTCCAGCTGGCGCGAGAGACTAGCTAGGGCTTGGAAGAAGTCGTCGATGGAGGAGTCCTCCTGGCGAAGCATCTCCAACTCATGCTGAAGAGAAAAGAACTGAGTATCACTGCTCTGCTAGTATTGCTCGCACAAGTACTCCCAGATTTGACGAGTGGAACGCATACCAACAATATCTTGTTGGATGGATTCATCGACGCTGACCACCAGGATGGCTTCAACATAGTCCTCATCAGTACACCAACGCTCAAAGGCATCTATAGCATACTGAAAGGCCTCATCGGCAGCCGCAGCGGTTTTTACCTCTTTCTTGGTAGCCTCATCTTCTGCAGGAGGTGTAGAAGTAGGCTGTCTGGGAGGAGCTTGAATCGGCGACAACAAACAAGGTCGAGCACGAGTGACATGTTCCCAGAGGTAGAGACCATCGATCGTGATCTCTATAGGTGAAGACCACAGCCTGTAATTCGTCCCATGGAGCTTTGTTCCCGAGAATGAGATCGCAGCTGATGGAACAGAAGCCATCGATAGGCAGCGCTGGACGACGCAGCGACCAAGGCAATGAAGTCTAACAGGCGGCGCTGGTCGACGTGTCGGTTAGATCAACGGTTTGTTTGTTTTTTTTTGAAAAGCCGAAGCTTTATTATAAGAAATCGATACAATTTTGATTCATTTTAGATCGAAACCGTATCTACTCGGTGGGCGACTAAGCGGCACGAACATCGACGGAGGCAGCGACCGACGAAAGACCTTGGCCGGCGCAAGCAGCGGCTACCGGCGGCGCAAGCTGGAGTAGCGAGGCGGTGACGCGAGGCGAATTGGCTCGCGGAGGCGGCTGCCGGGCGGCTCGTCGGCGAGGCGACAACGCGAAATGGATTGGCGCGCAAGGCGGCGTCCTCGGTCGGTGGTGGCGGATCCGGGCGATGGCGACGGACTAGGGCGCGGCGGCGTCGGTGGCGACCTCGAGTGCGTCGGCCCGATCCGGCGACGCAGCGGCGGCGACCTTCAACGACGGTGACAAAGATGGTGAGATGGCAGCGAAAGGAGCTAGGTTAGTGTCCTAACGTTGATATCATGTTATGAATATTGTGTGTATATTTATGAGGCCTAATGAACAATATATATAGGTAGTACAAAACATATATATGGAGTACAAAGGAAATATAACAAGAGAATATGTCATATACATATAAGAAAATACAGAAGGTATATAAAGGTACATGAAAGAATTCATATTCTAACAAGTAAGAGTAATTACTGAGCAATGCAGACATCTCTGCTATTTTCTCAATGGTATATGTGTGTTTTCCTTGTTCACTTAAATGGAGCAGTACATTTTTTTTCCAATTCCATATGTCCTTTAGACATAAATATCAACAACGAAACCACATTATTACAAAAAGAAAAGGTAAAGTACATTAAGTACTTCAGATTTTTAATCTCTTCCATCTGAAGTTCATTTCAATAGATAGAGGAAGCATAACATTTGTGAATCTTACTCCAAAAGTTTATCTACTTTCTTATGCTGAAAAATCATCAATAACACAAGAATGGATTCCCCAAATGTATATAGATGTCTATGTACTAACATCACCATCAAATCTGCCTCGAGATCGATGTGAACTTACATTTCTTAGAAAATTATCACCAAAACTATAAAAATAAATAAACAAGGAGAAGAGAAAACAAAAGCAGAGACAGGATTATAAATGCAGCTACTAGGGAGAGAAAGGGAAGGGCCAGCAAGAACATTTAGAGGGCAGGACAGTCCATTCACAAACCCCATGCAGTGCCACCCCACCCCACACCAGCTTTTAAGATAAAAAACCAAATCCATTAGCCCTGCATTAGAGCAGCAGAAGGCAGCAACAAATGCGACTTGCTCTGGAAGACACATGAGCAGAGGCCAAAAAAGTGTGCTTGATTGCTTCCTCCATTAGCTCCCCTTGCTGGTGTCTGTATCTCTGTGTGTGTCCCTGCGGTTCTGGCACTCTTCCTTTCTCCTGGAGCAGTTCTTGTAGGGTTCCTGCAGTGGAGGCAGAGAAAGGTGAGCTTCTAGTAGTTTTGTCTTCTTTTCATTTTCTCTGTTTCCTTTTCAAGATTAGTAGTATTTGTTCTTTTTTTAAGAGTGAAGCAAGCTTGATGGATGGTTAGAATCCGAGGCACATTTTTCTCCATTAAAATTAAATGCTGTTCTCTAGTAGTAGTTCGGTGAGAATGTTTCTTGATGTTGGTTTGGTCACTTTCTTGTCCTAAAAAGCTGCCTTTTCTTCTGCGCTTTTCTGTTCGTTTCTGTGAGGCGTTTTCAGTTCCCCTCTTAGAAGAAATCGCAGCTTTTCTGTTATAATCTTGGGGAAGGAGGGAAAATAACACTTCTCTAGTCTCGGTCGATCGCAACAAACTCTGTTGGTCTCTCTCTTGTCTTTCACCCAAACCCTTTCTCAGCTTCTTAACCAGACTTGACGCCGGCGGGAGGCTCGTTTCGCTCCCAACGCAGGTACGTCGCGCCAATGCCATCGCCGCCGCCGCCGCCGCTTTATCCGATTTCTTGGGGAGTTAATCTCCCCTTCTGCTCCACCAATTGCGTGAGTTTCTGTTGGTTTGGGTTAATTTTTTCTTTTGGCCAACGTGTCAGGTTGCAAGATGATCTTTTTCTTTGTAACAATTCTCCAACTCTGAATAGAAACTTGCGGCTATCGATTATTTTAGAAAATTGATATTGGTTGCACACTGAGATCAGGTGGGTGCTAGCGAACTTGTATCCTAGGTTGATTGAAAGCAAACTACAAATTTTATTGGAGGCGAGCATGGCTTTTTTATGCACAAAGTTTGTTATTTCTTCTTAAATTGCTGGTGCGGAAGCGGGAGTGTATGTGTTTGTTGAGAAATGTGCTGCTACGTGTTAAATTCTTCAGTCTTGACCTCGCAGATGAATAATGGGGATCGGCCCAAGAGAAGTGTTCTTTTCCCATAATTTTGCGGGCTTTTTGTTGAGAGAAAGTTCACTGTTTTTCTGCCCCATTTCTTCGGTTTGGTGGGATTTACATGTCTTTCTTTTCCTCTGTTAAAATCACTAAAAAAATATATCTCTGATTTTCCTTATGCACATTCCGATATTGTTGCCAACCAAAATAGAAAACCAAAACCTGTGGTCTATGAATTGCAATTCTTTAATCCCTGCTTGAGTGCCTTGTTTTTTTTTCGAGAAACACTGTTTGACTGCTTCATGTGCTAGATCCTTAAAAAAAAATTCATCTTGCAACCTATCTTGCCATTCGTGTCGCCTGCTTGCAATTTTAACCAAGATAAGATTCCTCCCCTCACTGGTGCTTGTTCCCATGGTCTCCCAACATTGCCTCGGCAATTATTCATGCTGTCCCCTCACCCCGAGATGCTGCCCTTGTGCTTTGCAGATGCTGCTGCTTCCTCTGCGTGTGTGATCCAGCTTGCAGGAGCTCTTGTTCTTGGCCTCTTGGCACTGTGCCCTCCCGGATCCAGATCTTGATGCAACTGCCGAGTAGTTCACTGATCTAGAAGGGGTCTGGCTGGGTTCTTGGACTCATTTGGTGGGGGCTCTGCCGCCGTTCGGCCTGGATCTTTATCACTGGTTGTTGGTCTTGTCCTTTGGGCTTGGTAAGCACTCACATGGCAGTGACCACCGGTTTGGTACTTTCTTGATGGGTTAAGTGTTGTGGGTTTGTTGTGGTGTTTCTTCTTGGTTCCCCGTTTGGTGGTGACTGGTGACTGGTGAGAAGGAAGGTAAAGGAGGAGCTAGAGAGAACAAAAAGAAGAGAGGGGATTTTCGGGTTATTTTTCGGTGTGGGTGTGGCACAATGAAGCATATGAAGCTTGGATCGAAGCCGGATGTCTTTCAGACAGAGGGCAGCAATGTCAGGTTAGTTAATTCGTTTCTGTTCTTGCTCAGAGTCTTTTTACAGATTCCAGAAATATTAAATTTCTTTAGTGCTCATTCTGCACTGTATTTTTATTGATTTGCTCCAGTTCACCACCGTTTCTTTGCAAGGATTGCTAGTTCATGAATTGTTCTAGTGCGTTTGTGCAAGGCATTATAAGATCCATTTCACTCCATAGAAATAGGGCTTCCACATTGCTAATTCTTGCGTGTGCCCATTTCCTGACATAACTGTGTCTTAATATGTGTCTCGAATCTGCAATTCAGCCAAGCTCGGGGGGATCTACTTTTGACTGTTTCCTCAAGTAAAGTCCAAATCAAAGAAGTAGCTAGTTATACACTTATACTGGTAAATTAGTCATACAAGCTAACAAATTAATTAGCTGTGTGCGCGAAACATGTTATGAACATACCCAGCTGAGGTAGAGCTGGCCAAACAGGTCGTGCTTGCCGGACTGCCCCGAGGCACGATACTACTGGCTTGGTCCAAGCATGGCACCACCCGCACTATTCACGGGCCAGGCCGGCACGGAATGATAAGTCGGGCCGTGCCTGGGCCGCCACCCCAACATGACGGGCCGGCATGACACGATACGAATAGTTATGGGCCCAGGCTGGCACGACCCAGGCACAGCATGGTCCGTTAGGCACGACACTGTTTTAATATACACATATGATTTTATTTTCATTTATGAATATTTATATGATTTTCTTTCCATTTTTTTAATACTTATATGGTTTTATTTTGTAGTTTGTAAATTTTATATAGTTCATTTTATAAGTATATATAAATTTATTTTGGTTTTTTTTAATATATATATATATATTGTCCAGGATTGTTTTACATGTTTTTCAATTTTTCATATCTTATGAGCTAAATGACAAATGTTTTAACGAGCCAGCTATTTGAACATTAATAAAATTCTATTACATTTTCAATATGATTATCTCATTTATTACAATTTTCATATGTATTTTTGAATTCTACACATTTTTTTATTTTTTGGAAGTTGTTTTGGATTTTTTTTGTTCTGGCGGGCCAAACGGTGGCCTGATAGGCCAAACGTGCTCGTCTTGCGTGCAGCACAAGACGAAACTCCAACAGTAGTGCCTCGTTCGCCTCCCGAGACGTGGGCCTCCCGACGACCCATCTAATAGCGGTAGGGCGCCCATTTGGCAGTCTGCTGAGGTAATCTGCGCGTGTGACATTGTAGCATCGCATGTTACTATAGCAACGTAAATATTAGGCATGATTTTTTATTTAGGAATTTATCTATTTGGTGTTTGGTATTATCTATTAGTTAGACAATTTATTATTAGATTGTATTGTCAGAGATAAGTTTCCTTATATATTATTTCATAGGGGTCAAGTCAGATCGTCCCTATAAAAGGGATAACATGTATCCATTATCAATTAAGTAAAGAAATAAACAAAGTTAATCCCTGGCTGGTTGGCTAAAGATCAGAGTCTCCTTGTTTGACGGGAAGAGTTCCGTCCGACCTTGGAGGGCGATCCCTCACCTCCCTGGCTAATCAGACCTCAGAGCCTCACTACCTTGATAGGGAAGAGCCCCGCTGGCGGTTAGATGAGGGCGAGTGCCCTACCCTCGGTCCTTGGACCCATGTCCAACCAATGACCACATCATTTAGTATTAGAGCCACTCACCATGGCTTCCGGTGCCGCATCATCTCTCTTGGAGAAGTTCAAGGCTAACAATGAAGAGCAAAAAGTCTTACTCAACAACTTGAATGTTGTTCTTTGGAGCTTCGTTGATCCTTGTCTGCATGACGCGACGTTGCCATCGTATCCTCTCGTCAACATGGGACCACTAAAGACTTAAGCCGTGGCCACCACCGTAGCTTGAGGACAAGTTGCCTTGCCACGAGGGGTGTAATGTTATGGTTCAATAGCCAGCCAAGGTACTGCAGCGTGCGACATTGTAGCATAGCGTGTTACTGTAGCAGCATAAATATTAGGCATGATTTTTTATTTAGGAATCTATCTGTTAGGTGTTGGGTATTATCTATTAGTTATGCAAGTTATTATTAGATTGGATTGCTAGAGATAAGTTTCCTTATAGGTTATTTCTTATGGGTTAAGTCAGGTCGTCTCTATAAAAGGGATAGCATGTATCCATTATCAATCAAGTAAAGAAATAAACAAAGTTAGTCTCTAACCGGTTGGCTAAAGATCAGAGCCTCTTTGTTCGCCGAGAAGAGTTCTGTCCAAGCTTGGAGGGCGATCTCTCGCCTCCCTGGCTAATCAGACCTCAGAGCCTCGCGACCTCGACAGAGAAGAGCCCTGCTGGTAGTTAGATGAGGGCGAGTGCCCTACCTTCGGTCTTCGGACCCGTATCCAACCAACGACCACATCAAAACAAGACCTAGTTCTGTAATTTTCTATGCTCCGTTTCTTAAAACAGAAGAAAAAGAAGTGAGCATACTCCATCGGTGCTATCAATTAGTTTGAGTTTAGGAGTCTGCATGAAACTTGCAATAATTTTCAAGTATTGATAATTACTGTTGCAAATTTATATTACCACTCATTTCTTTATTAGTACAGCAGCTGCCAACTGAGATATTGAATTTATTCCTTGTAGCAAATGTCTGTTGGATTAGTTTCATCTTCTCAAAGCTATATAACTAATCCAAGTTTCATAGCTTCCACTATTTTATATGTAGCATGTGTACCAATTAATTTTAAAACATTTGCACTAGGGTTTGGATTGCTTTCACGTTTAACAATCTTCACGAAACTGGCTGCCTAGCATGCTAAGTAGTGCATCTTATGATGACATTCAGATAGCTGACTATCCAACTGATCTTCTTTATAAGTTAATTTGTACTTGATTCTTGGTAGTGGCATATGTTCTTAAGCTTCCAATGTACTTTGAGGGCATGTGAAAATTTACTGATAGGATTGCCTCTTAATTTCTTCAGTGTTCATCTTTTAGATGAGTGGATTGTTTGGTGACATTGCGGTCCATCATGTAAATTAAATTATTGGAGCTCAATTAAGTTCGTCTTGCCTAGCTATGTCCAATTTGTTGTTTAATCATTGTTCTAGGACCACTTATCAGTTCAATTAGTTATACCATTCATGCACGCTGCTACTAGATGTGAAGTTGCTTTTCTCACCTTTTTCTAGCTTTGCTTGTTGTACTTAGCCAAATGCTCTGTCATTCGTTACCTCACTTTTAGCTGATTCGGTGGGTGGGGATTCGGTTTCATCGTGTTATTTCAGCTCTGCATTATTCGGTATTTTGGATGATGTGAATTTACCTTACCATCTTCGGTGACCTGTAAGAAGATTTTTATCCTCCCAACATCTGTGACCATCTTTTTTTACTATTAATGTGGGCCACTTTATGAACTGTGCTAATTTCACTCATTGTGTAATTCTGTTTACCATATCAGATATCTTCACATATTGTACCTTTGCCATTCTCTTGTAAGGATGCACATGAGTCTTCATGTCATGATATGTACTGTCGTTTCCCCGGGTAAAAAATGATATGTACTGTTCATCAAGTAAAATAACATGGCACTGCTACGGTCTGAATACCCTCCTATTGTTCACATCTAGGTAATACGCTAGTTATTTTGGTTTATGCATAATATAGCTATGACATGTATCAACATCAAGAGAGGGACGGAGGAGGGAAACTGTGCAAAGAAATATATGTAAATAGGTGGCTATTTGGAATTTGTTCATTGCTTTTGTTTTTTCTGGATCTATTCAGGTTAAGTAAACTGTGACTAGCTTTTCGAATGTTGCACCTGTTTTTATTAGATAATTGATTTGTACATTTTCTTCGTCTCAATTCACTTCTGTATTGTGCTTATCCTCTACCTATACTGCGTAGCTTTAATGCTAATGTTAAGTGCGATGACATGCTTTTCAGATTTGTTGCGACGGAGCTGGCTACAGACATTGTTATCTCCATAGGAGATGTCAAATTTTATCTTCACAAGGTACCAACTTTTTTATTTGTACACATTAGTATTCTCATGGTATGTTTGACTTGTGGTGACTTTTTAAAAGCACTTTTATTGAACTAATTGTTGTTAATGAGTATAAACTAATTGATATACTCTTTTTTAGATCTGGAACAGAAATATTTTACTAGAATTGGTAAAAAATTTGTGTAACTAACTAGATTCTACAGTACTGCCAAACTAGCCACCTGAAATTATAAGGTATGCTTATGATGACAATCCTTTTTGTGTGTTTTTATGATTTATTTATTGGAGGACCACATCCTTTTTTTCGGTGGTGCATTTTTTATAGGAAATCCTTGATTAAGCAAAACATTTTAGAACTTTGTTTGGTTTAAAAAAATTTAGAACTTTGTGAGCCATCTTCAATAATCAATTATATTATATACAAATCATGGTTTGAACCTTGGAAGTGCTTGAAAGCTTTGAAAGTTTCCATTCTCTGTGTTTAGCCTATACTTTTGTATTGCAACGGAAGGATTTGTTTATACATGTATTTTATGCCATATGTTTATTAACTTGTTAAGATGCTTTCTATGTAAATAGGAAAAAAATAACATGGTTGTGCAAATTATTTGCAGTTTCCTCTTTTGTCAAAGAGTGCCCGCTTGCAAAGATTAGTGGTTTCAAGCAATGAGGAAAGCAACGATGAGGTGGATATCTCTGACATCCCTGGTGGATCTTCAGCATTTGAAATTTGTGCTAAGTTCTGTTACGGCATGATTGTAACACTCAATGCTTATAATGTCCTTGCTGGTCGCTGCGCAGCTGAGTATCTAGAAATGTTTGAGACCATCGACAAAGGAAACCTTATGTACAAAATTGATGTGTTCTTGACATCAAGCATATTTCGCACCTGGAAGGACACAATCATAGTCCTACAAAGCACAAAGTCGTTGCTACCTTGTTCGGAGAATTTGAAGGTAATCAACCACTGCATCGACTCTATTGCATCGAAGGTGTCAATTGATCCGTCAGAGGTTGAGTGGTCATACACCTACAACAGAAAGAAACTCCCATCTGAGAATGGCCTCGATTCTCATTGGAACGGCGTCAGGAAGCAACAGATAGTCCCCAAGGACTGGTGGGTTGAGGACCTTTGCGAACTCGAGATGGATTTGTACAAACGGGTGATCACGACAATCAAGGCAAAGGGAAAAACACCTGCTATAGTAATTGGGGAAGCACTGAGAGCCTATGCATACCGACGATTGCTTGGTTCCCTAGAAGATGCTGTGAGCAATGGAGTTGATTGCACAAAACGTCATGCAGTTCTCGAAACCATCGTATGTCTGTTGCCCACTGAGAAAGGTTCAGTGTCATGTGGCTTTCTTCTTAAGCTGCTAAGAGCTGCATGCTTGCTGGAATCTGGGGAGTCTTATCGCGATAACTTGATCAAGAGAATAGGCACACAATTGGATGGTGCTTCAGTTTCGGACCTTCTTATACCAGCGAATACTGGCGAAAACGTTGTATACAATGTATACTTGATCATGGCAATAATGGAGGAGTTCACACAGCATAGTGGTAATATTAAGAGAAATTTTCAAGATGATGAAGAAATTGTGGAGGTCGAGAACCTTACTTCTGTTTCCAGCACGTCAAAGATGGCAGTTGCAAAACTGATCGATGGGTATCTTGCTGAGATTGCTAAAGACCCCAACCTGCCTCTTTCAGAGTTCATTGCGCTTGCTGAAATGGTGTCTGCTTCATCCCGAAAAATGCATGACGGGCTATATCGTGCCATTGACATGTATCTCAAGGTAATGTACACAAATGCATGTCTTGCTATTTCCACCGTATACTTGTGCTGTTGGAGGTCAAAACTTACACTTCTTTCCACGCTTACAGGAGCACCCCAGCCTATCAAAGAGCGAAAAGAAGAGATTATGCGGATTAATGGACTGCAAGAAACTGTCCCAAGATGCGTGCATGCACGCTGTGCAGAACGAGCGCCTTCCTCTGCGTGTGGTTGTGCAGGTTCTCTTCTTTGAGCAAATTCGAGCATCTGTTGCTTCTGGAAGGAGCGAAACTGCAGCTGAGCTTCCCACCGCTGCTCACTCGCTTCTTCCTAGAGAGAATGGCAACTCCTATGGCAGCTCAGGTCAGCTGCCACAACGACAACCGAAGAGGAATGCAGTGGAGTCCCGACATCCAGTGACATCAACTCTTTCAGGTCGATGAGGCTGGCCAACAACAGCGGTGGCAGCGAGAGGAGCAGTGGCGGCAGCGACATCAACAAGAACGACGAGGTCAAGAACAACGGTAAAGCGGAGGGAATGCTGGTGCCGAAGATACTAAGCAAGCTCTGGTCCGGGAAAACAAACGGCGGTGAGAACAGCAGCTCGGACGCGTCGGAGAGCCCCGGGTCCATCAACCCGGAGGAGGTGCGGCCCACGCCACCGCGGAACACGAGGCATTCGGTGTCCTAGAGGCTGGTGGTAACAGAGCCACGGCCATAGTTTTGTTCTGTTCTTGCTTCCATTTGCCTTTACATGAGAGGAGCAATCTTAGAATTTGGAATACTACTGGCTTGTCGTCCGATCGACGATGATGTTTTTGTAGCATTGGAGTGCTTGTAATTGCCGTAGGGGTTTGGTCATTGGTGATGTGTTCA
This sequence comes from Hsuehochloa calcarea, assembly GCA_036346395.1. Taxonomy (NCBI): domain Eukaryota; kingdom Viridiplantae; phylum Streptophyta; class Magnoliopsida; order Poales; family Poaceae; genus Hsuehochloa; species Hsuehochloa calcarea. The sequence continues at coordinate 75,909,613 of CM070597.1, read as the reverse complement.
GGAACGTTTCATGACATAATCCTGTAATTTTTTTGGTCGCAATATAAAGGAAGTACTGGTCTTTAAATTGATCACTGGTGTTCTTCCAGACAAAGTCACGATGTTTACAATTTCCATTGTGTCATCTGTTATCAGTTAGTTTCTGTGAAATGGTCTTTTTTATTCTTTTGAGAGGCCAATCCGTGTAAAATAATAGAGTCCATGACTATTTTAGCCCTGTTGCCTCACAAAAATTCCAAAAATAGCATTTATAATTTCAAAATTTCAAAAATAACCTCCGTCTTGTACGAATACGAGGACTAGTTGCTGCCGTCCCCCCACGTGGGCAATTTTTTTTAAAAAAAAACTAATTAATAATATTTGTTAGAGGATTTTTTAAATATACAAAATGAGCTCAAAAAATTATAAAATTTTTTGTAGAGCTTCTTGGCATAGTTTTGTCTGCTTGTATAATTTTTTTTGAAATTTTATGCATTCTTATTTTTTCTCCAAAATTCTTTAAAGTCTAATGTTTGTAGAAAATTTCTAATATAGCAAATGAGGTTCAAACATTATGAATTTTTTTTGCCAGACTCCCTACATAGTGGACTTGATTGTGTAAATTTTACATGCTCTAAAATCGTCTCGACAAATTCAAGGTTTATGTCTAAAAAATTAGGACGAAACGTTTCGGAAATTAGGGTTTCATGATTTCATGTGATTTGAAATGTGCGAAGTTTGGTACGACATGACTAGTCTTGGTCGATATAGTTCTCGATCACATTTCTTCTGTGAAAGTAGAGTACGGAAAAGCAGAGTACGGAAATTAACTTAACTGAAGGGGCTGAGAACGTTGCGATTACGGAGAAACCCTAAAACATAGAAGAATCGATACCGATGTGAATGGTTATCTCTGAAATTCCACCAAAAGAGGCATACTTTGATGGCTCAGCGGAGGCACAGCACCAGAACTACATTGCAGTCCGCGTGCGGACAAAAGCATGTTACATGTGGTCACATGACATGATGGTTCGGCTAATTACTTTATCATGGACGCTACTACTACGGTAACTTGCGACACGAGCTTCCGGACCATGTAAGTACGCATGCCTTTAGGGGATAGTTAAAATATGGCGAATAGGAGGGGGGACTACTACGGACTGGCCCGACCTACTGCGTGGACCGGGGCTGACCACCATCTCTCCGCTCCTTCGTTGGGCTCAAAATTTACCGCACGCCTCCTCAGGTCTCCATCGCCCACGTCTCCTCCAACACTAGAGACCAACGCAGGCTCCTTCTCACCAGCAGCTTCACCTTCACCGGAACCACCCGCGCCGGATGTCCCCGTCCTCTCCAAGAACTGAACGTAAACCATCGGCCGCACATATATCGCAGCAGCGGGGTTGCAAACAACCCCCATTTAGTTGGCACATGAAGTGTCACATGTGACCTTCATAAGTTGCCAAACAGTCTCGCCTGCACCACCCACCACCGAGGCATACAACGTCTCGATGCGCAGCTTCTTCCTTCCAGTGGCGCGATCGAACGCGGAATGCACGCACCGCCTTAGCTTCGAGAGGCTCATGCCCTTCAGAGCCGACGCCCGGATCACGGTGCGGTGATAATTTGACAGGTCCGCACCGTACGGTCTGTCGCGTACGAGAGAGTCCCCGTGGAACACGAACAGATCTTGAATTTCCGCCATAAAGTACCTAACACATGTGCATATGAAACCATCGAATTATTTGCGGGATTTTTTTTTCCCGAATGAATGCTTCTACAAATTTGGTTATGCCCACTGTACACGATCGTTTTGTTGTACATGTTTTCAATCCCGATTGGAGTTCGTATGATTTTTCTATCAATGAAATGTCCAAGCTAATATTATTTGTATTTATATTTTCTATCAATGAAATGTCCAAGCTAATATTATTTGTAGTATAAATAATCCATAGCCTATTCTATGTTACACTTCAGAAATCCCGATTGGAGTGCAAAAATAATTCACTTCAGAAATTCTTATTGCATTTCTACGTTTCCATACCCGAGTTAGACCTAGCTTATACCAAAGACATGCGGGGTCTACGACAAGGTATTCTTTTTCATTAAATTTTGGATTTAAAAACTTACTGAGAGGTGCGTCAAGTTTCTCATTCTAGCGGTGTAATGCGTAGTGCATGCATCGAAGGCAATATGCCCGATTAAGAGTACATATACAAAGCGTTCAGTGGGGCTATTTATATTTTGCTTAACGACCTCAAAATATTTTGCTATTTTATGACCAAGTTCACGAAACTATACAAATAGCCGAGAGAAAATTTACAACACTATTAGCAACAGGTCTGTTAAGTCAACTAATTACGGCCTAATGACATTGTTAACTACTAAGTCTTCAAAATAAACTAACTACACAACACAAACTACTCTGTTGCTACAATTCATCTAATTGCATCCTAATCACATTGCTAAAACTACCGATAATAATAACCGAATGCGAATGACACTTACCTTTTCTAGGTGCTCGCATGTAACATCCCAAATTGGGTTTATGTTTCAAATGTAATAAAAATGAGGATAAATTAAAACTTTTGCTACCTCATGTTGTGTTGCAGTGTTTGAAACCCCTTTCTTTAAATTGGTGGAAATTCAAACTCCAAATTTCCCCAATTGAACTCAAGTCATAACCCTCCTTCATAAAAATCTTGTGCCCAATCTCTGGAAATAATTTTCATTGGGTCTAGGGTTGATGTTTAACACCCCTGAATTATCTCATGATTTTTAGAAATTATTTGATAATTTTTGGAGGCAAGTCAAACTGGTTAAACCCCATTTTCCTCTCTTCTGGAATTTCTGTAGAATAATTCAGTGCATGAAAATCTCTGAAAATTTTATGGAAAGCTCCTCCTGCAGTCAGCAAGCTCCAGTTAAAATTTCATAAATTTTGGAGTTTGTTTGCTACCTCAAATAATTCCTCAAAAATCAGATGTTTAAAATTCAAATTCTAAAGCTGGTTTGCACTGTTCCTCGGGTTCGAACCGGACTCGGGCTCGAGCCACTTGACTCGGTCGAACCAACTAACCGCACCGGCGCGACGCAGTCGGGCGCGGGAGTTGTGAACCGTTGGATCAGCATCGAACGGTCCATGATCAAGCGCGCGATTGAATCGTTATTCTCGACCCGTTCTTTCTCAGCCGTCCGATTAAATCCAACGGCTGTCCGCTTTCGTCTTCCTCCGCTCGCTCGCGCTCGGCCATGGTCAACGATGAGTGGGTGAAACAGGCGAGGCGTGTCGTCGGGTCTTCTACGCGCTTCGACCAGCGATTCTCAGCATTTATTGCTCCCGTCCCACCGCCTCCGAAGTCTTCGTCCACCTCGAGCGCACGTGCTCCCGTCGCCCTCAGTCGGCCTCAACACAGTGCGAAGCCATTTTTCTTCCCGTTGCTTCTTCCTTGCTCCTTCGGCTATAAAACTCCTCCAGTGGCTTCCTTAGCATCCTTTGAACACTCTTGAGCTCCAGCACCACTGTTAGTGCATTGCTCGAGCTCCATTTCGAAATTTGCTCTCGGTCGCCATTGTTGGAGCTTCGGGTCCTTCGGTGAAAGTGGTGTTCCGGGCATTCTCTCTCAAAGCCTTTGCTTCCTCAGTTGCTTGGCATCTCGTGGAGTATTAACCCTCTGTCAATTTGGCTTTTGACAGGGAGGAGCAGCTCAATTTCGGTTTTCCCCCAAATTCGGCCGAAAACCTTCAATTTCGTCTCCAGCTCGGGTAAGTCCTCCATTGCTCGATTCCTTGCTGCTGTAGATGCGCATTAGTATTAGGATCATGTTGGTGCCCTTGGTTAGCATATCCGTGCTCTAGATCGCCGGTGTTTAGCCGGAGATCCTCTCTGTTACTTTTGTCGGACGAGAGCGCGGGTCGTCTTTTGTCGATGACTCTGGACCGTCTGATCTTCGATCGACGGCCCATAGCAAAGAGAGCGTTCAATACAGCCCGCGCGCTCGATTCAACGTGAACCGTTGGATCCAGATCCAACGGTTGACGTTTAGGGTTTCGCGGCCGCGCGCGCGCGCTTCAGCGCCGGAGTTTGGACCGTTGGATCCAAGATCGACGGTCCCGATTTGAGTGAACGTTCGGACCGCCCGAAAGGTTCGATCCGTGTGGACCGTTGGATCCAAGATCGACGGCTCGCGTGCGCGTGAACGTTCGGACCACCGAACGCTCGGGGCCACGTGAACCGTTGGATCCAGATCCAACGGTTGACGCTTGAGGCTTCGCGCGCGCGCGTTAGCGCTGGGGCGCGGACCGTCAGATCCGCGATCAACGCTCCTCGTTCGTCCACGTCGTTTTAAATTCTGATTTTCCCGAAAGGATTTATTTATCAACTGAAAAAGGTGATAACTTGTAAAATGCATAACTAATTCATTTCAAATCCTTTCCGGTTGATTCAAATTTTGTTGGTTATGTTTTTAACTAGACTTTAATTTAAAAATGTTTCCAGACTCAGTATAGCTCCAGAAATTTTTGTTAATGAATAGTAGCATTTTTGATTTATAAAAGCTGAGCAAAATTGTTTTGGTCATATCTTTGGCATTAAGAATCCAAATCAATTGGTTCTTGTTGCTAAATTCATTATAAATCAAGACCTTGCTACTGTAAAAATTTTAGAATTTTGGAGGGAGTTTACTGTTGGGTCTTTGTATTTTATTCGTTCTTATCGGTTGCTTTTTGCTTTCTCGTTAGGATCCGAAGAGCACATTCATAATATTGTTGATCCTCAAGAACACCACGACCCACGACAAGCAGGCAAGATATTTGATCATAAATATCCCATTATTTTCCAAGTCTAATATCTTGTTTACAAACTATATGTATGCATTGCTTTTGTGTCCAATTATCTTTGCCCTGTTTAGAGGTAGCTATTCCTAATGCATTGTTGCCATTAAAATGTTATCCCCTGCCACAACCATAAGTTATTGTAATCGCTGGTGAATTAGAGCCCGGTGATTTAATTATGCTCTCTTCTTGTCTTTGCGATGTCATGCTTAGAAATGCTTAGCTACTAGTAGAATTGGGCGGTTATCGACTTAGTCGATGACCTTGATCACACAAATCATTTTGTTTATTTTTGGTTCAGCACCTTATGCTTTAGTTTTGTAAAAACCGAAAATGAAACAAAATGATTTGACTTGGGCACAATGGCATGTTGGTGTGATTGTTGGGTTGACAAGGAAAGGTGCCCAGGTCCCTAAGGACCGAAAATGTTGCTTGCGCCATTGATCCAAGTACTTTTGCGTACTAACCACATGAGGGTTATATGGGACCCCTCTTGACGTAGTACTTTGGCGTGTGTTATCTCCGAGTCGCGGGAGGGGTTGTGTGTGTTGTGTGAAACATAATATGTGTTCTCTGTGTTCTTGTGTTGGGTGTGCGGTGGTGGAGATTCCTGTAGGCTCTCCACCTCGAGGAGCATTGTAGTTGTCAAGGCTTTACTGCGACGGGTAGTTGACCGAGGCTTTACAATGACTCGACACAACGTATGGGTTTCTATCCATACAGGCGGCTCGTAGTTAATACACAATATTGGAAATGTCTCGTAGGACTTAGGCATGTAGGCATACCAAAGGAAGTGTGCTTAATCATGTGGCAAAAGGCGGTCGACATGTGGGTAAGTTGGTACACCTGCAGGATAAAACTATTCGAATAGCCTCGTCCTAGGTTATGGACACGCTTGGGATTTCCATGAAGATCTAGACTTCAACAAGCTGTTTTTGTTTTAAAATTAAAACTTGACATGGTTGGCATGAATGGGTAATTCATGCTATTGTGGTGACTAATGGTTTAGTCACTTCGAGGTATGCTTTCTTGTTGTTGATACTTGATTACTCTTTATTATTACCAAATAAAATCAGATTGCAAAATTGCCTTTGATCTATTACATTATTGCAAATAAAACTTGCCTTATGCTTAAAAATTTGAGTCCTAACCTGCTCTACTTAAATAAGCTTGCATGTAGTTATTGTATAGATATGTTATCATTCTTATATATCTTGCGAGTACATTCAAAGTACTCACCCGATTTTCTTTGAAATTTGCTTTTGTTCTGAGAGGAAGAAGGTGAGCCCCAAGGGCCTCACTTTTGTGAGTTGTGCTGTGGATTCGACGACTAGCCTGGCGGTCCGGTCGGTTGCCTTGTGGGTTAAAGGCACACTGATTGGCTCTTTTTGTTTTATGGCCATCTTATGGCACTTTTGCTTCCGCTGTTAATTTTTCTTTATGTATTTGTCTTTTGGCCGGTCGGCCTCTCTTTTGTAATGACTCTCCTTTATTTATGATATCTTCTGAATTGTTGTTTATGTTTCGGTTCTATGTGAATGAATGGAATTGATGCATGAACTTTGTAAAGGGGTGTGTATACTGCATTTCTGGGAAGTATACATGTCTCGAGTCTCGGATTATCTGCTTTGTGATGCTAGGACCAAGTGGATGGTTAAGCATTACAAGCCGGATAAACCGGGGTCTCACATCGCAGCAGGCTACACAACTTATTTTCTAGGTGCTCGTGATTTTTCCTTCACTCTCGCGTATGAATTTTTTTTCCCACTCGTAGAATTTTTTGCACACAATTTATTTTCACACTAATCGCGTCGCAGGAGCTAGTGAGGGAGCGAGCGAACTCGCTGGCTCCCTCCTTTTTATGGGTGCGCAAGGCGACCAGTGTCTGTCTTCTTGGCCTGGCCTAGCTGGCCACACAGACCGGGGCTTAGCGCCCGGGTCACCACGTTGGGACGGTAGCACTGCTGCGGGCCCCACAAAGCGAAGACCTTGGTCTTGCCCGATAACAGCGACACCTAGAGGTGATGGAGGCTAATTTTAAAATTTTAAAATTATAGAGACTATTTTTAAAATTTTTATTACGCAACGAAGCTAAATTAGTCCATATTTCAAAATAATATGGCTTCCGCAAACTGGCTTGACGACGATCGGTGGGCCCTCCATGTCCCCCGTCCTTTGGGCCTTTGGGATTTTGCCTGCAGTGCACGCCTGCCTTGGCAGTCATATGTCGATAGATCTACTTAAAATCCTAGCAGAAAAAAAAATACTGCGGCCCGTTTGAGACCCGGGAATCCTTCTGTTTCAAGCAGAACTAAATTATTCCCCGTGGAATTTCTGTGTTCTAAGCGAACCTAATGGTGATTGCACTTTCTTACATTTTAGTATAGTATAGCGTGTATGATGTACCAACCTTTGGTAGTGTAGCTGACTGAAACACCTGATTACTGTGCCAATGGTTGGAGTTCAAATCGACATATACCTGTGCTGTTGTTTTTAAGAGTTCCTGTGGGTTGATGGTAGCTTAGTGTGATTTTTTTGTCATGTCGAATGTGAAAATGTATGTGGGAATCACACGCAACGATTCATTCATTGTATTCGGTGAGTGCTTATAGGATAAGTTACAGGAGATAAGATCATACAACTCTGAATCCTAACTGAAGTATCAGGTTGTTAGATATGCAACAATATATGGTGTGGTTAACAGAATGTAAGATGACCCTCTTGTATTTTGGTATGGTTTGTCGCCTTAGCACGCAAGTTTGTATATATTCTCGTACCTTGAAATGGGGTTTCAAACGTATTACCTTAAAATTCATATTCCGCTGCCCGCCGGCGTACGCCACGCCGCACTCGAGCACGAACCAGGAGCCACACCACACGACGCACACACAAGAGGCCGCTGCTCCAAACTGAAGCCATCCACATGAATTAGCAAATCCCCAACTTGTCATAACATAGAAAAAGAATAGGAGCCGAAAGGAAAGGGAAGAAAAAGGAAAAGAAAAAGAAAAAGAGAAAGAGAAAGAGAAAGAGAAAGCAAAGCTTACAGTAGCACGCACGGCGCCAAGTTGCACCTGCGCCAGATACATGGGGAAGAAAGAGGAGCGATTTTTTTTTAAAAAATAATATTATTTTAAAAGATAGTTATAAAAATTAAATAGTAAAAAATTATAACTATAAAACTATATGAAGAGGATATCCCGACTACTTATGAGGCTGTTTATGAAGTAAGAGTTACATTTCTCAAACAACAGGTGCAATTATTTCTTAACTATTTTCTTCGTGTGTTTCCGTGAGAATTGGACACTACGTAAAAACAATACTTTGTGCATTCTCAGGTTCGACAAACTTAAAGTCTTTGGCTATCATCTACTTCCCTCTTTTCTGCTGGTGCATCTCTCTCACACTCAATGGAGATGCTCTCAACCTCACATATGGTGCAATCACACAGCTCACTCTCTTTATCATTCTCACTCAATTTGGCTTTGGCTATGTGGCTCTCATTCTCCCATGGGTTCGGATACATCACATCCGCCAAAGATTGTGGGTCAGCAACGGAGCAATCACGAATAACCACAATCTCTTCATGGAGCAAAGGAGCAATACTACATGAAGCCAGGACAGAAGGGAAAATCCCATGCTCGGTCTCCTTCTCTTGTGTCACACAAGTGGACTTCAAACCTTGTCGCAGCCCTGTCAACTTTTTCACTAGGGAACGCTTATAGTGGTAAGGTACAAAACGTGCACGCAAATGTTGTTTCATCTGCTCCCAGGTGATAATCGGCAATTCATGGCGCTCCATACGCTTATGAACAAATCGCTCCCACCAATGTGTGGCATAATCAACCAAACCATTGGACGCAAGGAAGAGCTTCCTCTCATTGGAATAGTTGTGCATCCGAAATAACGTATCAATTTCAAGCTCCCAATTAAGGTATTCTTCCACATCTGCACGACCTGAAAATATAGGGATAGGAAATTTGGGCTTAGTGACAAAATCCTTACGATGCACATTGGGGTGGTTGAACATGGTGCGCAGCTCCAAGAAGTTGTTGTTGATGTCCGTACGTAGCTGCGTAACCTCCTCCCCGAGGTTGTTCAATTTATACCGAACGGCTCCAAGCTCATTGTGCACACCATTATCACGATCAAGAAGTTGCTTTTGTAGCATCCTACGCAAGCGAGTGTACTCCATCCATATAACTGATAGATCCTCCTGATGACCTGACATGGCAACAACTCACAAATAGCAAACGCGATTATATCCAGGCCAGTAAAACAAAACAGCTCTCTCTCTACGCTCGCAACTCATTGTCCTGAAAACAAGACAAGCTTACCGTTCCAAAGTGAATCAAGGACTGCAAAACGACACTTGTGATAGCGAACGACCTCAACCTAGTAATATATGAGCGTAACCAAGAGCAAAGGTATTACACGAACGGGTGTAGGTGGAGCTTGGTAAGGTATGTGTATAACCTATGCAAACTGATATTCAAGTTGTTGTAAAGCTAAGTAATGATCCAAGCTAGATTCTTTTGCCTATGTGTTGATCCAATGAGTTTAAGCGAAGAGGATGAACGCACACGCAAAGACAAATGTGACTCAATGCAAACAAAGGAATGAGCTAGCGAGAAGGGATCTGAAAATGAGATCAAGCTAGCTCGTTTTGCACCAAGTACTAAGAGAGACACTAGCCAATTGCAATTGAAAATAGTAGGGCACAAGATTGCTCAAAGAAAAACAAATGACTACACAATCTGAAATAATAGTGGGCTGATACTTTAGCAACCAATAAAATGCATGATACTGTAGCAATCGGCAAAAGAATTATTCTTTTTCCACTCTTTTTTTTCTTCAAAATTTATGTTTTTGCTCTCAGTTTTTTTATACTCTTTTTTTTCTCAATGCCGTGGCTTTTGCTATTGTGCGGCTGCCTTTTTTTTTTTCTTCTTTTCTCAATGGCCGAAAGTGTTGTGCTACGCTCGCCGGTGCATAAGCCCAACAATTCAGCAAGGTGTAAACAATGTTCAATAAGCAGCCCTAATACAATATCAAAAGCTAGTCTCACACGATGAAAGGGTATAAGTGAAGCTTCTCAAGAATTACAATACTTAAGAAACTTGTAGGCTCGAACACACATAGAAGACTGCCAAATTTGGATTTGACCAAAACAGTAAAGTTTGAAATCTTGTTGTAATCTTTCCAACGAATCAAAGAGCACTTCAATAGGAGTTTGGACGCAAAAGTTACGACCGAATTACAAACAGTGTACCAATTGAACTCGGATTTAGCAAAAATTGAGTCAGGGACCGGATTTGAATTTTGGGATTTTTTTTTGTTTTTTTGGAAGGAAATAAGGAACAAGGTACGCAAAGGAAACACCTAGATCAGCACTAAACAAAAAATTCTAATGGACTAAAACCTAACAAAACTCACAAGAAATAACATATTGAAACTACTTATGAGGCTGTTTATGAAGCAAAAGCTACATTTCTCAAACAACAGGTGCAATTGTTTCTGAACTATTTTCTTTGTGTTTTCGTGAGAATTGAACACTACGTAAAAGCAAAACTTTGTGCATTCTCAGGTTCGACAAACTTAAAGTCTTTGGAACCGAGAGGGAGGCTGGAGCCAAAGCAATAAAGGAGCACAAGGAGGGTAACCATATTTATTGCCTAATGATGAAGAACAAGAAGGTCAAAGTGGTTGAGAAGGAGAAAGTCAAGCAGTCCTTGCAGCTGAACCGGGAGGAAAGAAGCCCGTGTGATGGGAGAGCAAAAGGGGACTTAAAGCTCAAATTTTGGATAAGATTTTCAAGGCCAATTCAGATCTCCCACAACCCCAACCGAAATCAAATTCGGAATCAACTCAGAATCAAATTCGGATTCGGAATCAGCAGGACAGTCCGGAGTAAAACGGTCATAACTTTTACAAACGGAGTCCGATTTGAGTGTTCTTGGGCTTGTTGGAAAGATAACTTCAAGCACGATCCAATGGATTCTCCCTCACTCTGAAATCCCTCATGTATCAAAAGATATAACCGAAATAATATGATAGTTGCAAAATTATAGTTTCCTTTTTGTTTTAGATTGAGTCGGAATTGGAGTAGGAGTTCTAATTCCGAATTAGAGTAGGAGTAGGGCCTCTTGGCCAGCCATGAGGAGGAGAAGGGGCACTATATATTGAGGGTTAGACTCCCATTGTAACCTCAGACCAGTTTATGCATTAGAATAGAAACATAGCTATTGCTTGTTCTTTCGAAACCAGAGTTCATGCGAGGACTTTGAGAGAGGACTAGGCGATCCATTGGTTCGTTCTGCAATTCAAGGTCAAGCCGTCATTCCATTGGGAATTGGGGACTTGGCGATCGTCGTTCGTGGTCTCGCGACGATCAACTATCCGGTGTGTTTTGGGCGTATTCCAAAGAGTTGAGGGTTCGTGCATTGGCGCGAGTGTTAAATAGCGACATCGTCTACTTCGCATCATTTATCCACGGTTCCTCACGAGAAGATCGGGCATCCCGTATCACTATATCTCTTTCGCCATTTGGAGCGACGACGAGTTCTTGTCGTCATTTCAATTGACGACATGGACCCTGCTCGCTAGTGCAACTTCACGTCGCCATTTGACTAGCGACAGGAAGTGAACAATATTCCTGTTAACAATTGAAATGGCGACAGGAACGTGTGGGTTCATGTCGTAATTTCAACTGGCAACAGGACCTTTGTACTTAAAGCCTAAAAATCAGTGAAAAATATCATTTTAATTCAAGAAAAAAGAGAAGAGAGGGAGAAGAGAGAGGAGGAGGGTAACATTCAAATTATGTGTTTGTATTTTAAATGTATAAAAATGAGAAGAATTTAAAACTTTTTGATGCATCTTGTTGTCATTTGATTCTTCTGGAATTTATTTCAAAAGATTTGTGCATTTTGAAAACCTAATGCATTAATTACTAGAGACATAACTCTTTTAGACTTTTGAAACAAATCCTGTAATTAGTCCATGGAAATAATTTTCCTGGGTTCTGGATCATCTCAGTGACCCATATGAAAATTTTCATAATTCTTAGAATTCTTTTACTATTTTAAATTGGCCAGTCAAACCTGTCAATCCTTAGTCGAACCCCTAAATCAGAGGATTGAAAGAATTCTACAGAAAAATTTAATTCATGAAAAACTCTGAAAAATTTATACAAGGATTTTCATAGAGTCAGTAACCTCGCATAAAAATTTTAGAATTTTTGGAGTGATACAACACTGTCTGAAAATTCACAACCTTTTCAGCCTTTTGAAATCAACTCGGTCAAACCAATCTAGTTGACTCCACTCGATTTCGACAAGCCAGACGGTTTCAACCAACCGCTTGATTTGACCAGCCACTCGATTTTGACCGGTCATGTAGCGTCCCGTTTTTCGGAGTTTTTGAAAATTTTAAAAGAGAACCATTTGTTTCTATTCGTCAAAAGCTTAATTTGGAAATTTCAGAAATCCATTTGCAGTTTAATATGAATTAATCAAACTTCAATTAAATTTAAGTTGGTTTGATTGAGTTTTCTGGAATTTAAAATCAAAATTATTATTTTAGGAATTTTCTTGGATTTATTGGATTTTAGAAATTTATTTTTGTTTTATCCGAAATTAAAAATTAATTTATTTGTAAAAGAAAAAGAAAATTTAAAGTTACAAGTATTTTTATTAAGTCTAGAATAATTCAAGGAATTTCTGTGAATTTTTCTAGAATTTTTGGAGTCTATTTGCTATTTTCTAAATTGCTTTTTGATTTGTTTGAATTTCTAAAACTCAAAAATGTATTTTAAATCCTTTTACTGTTCTTGGGCCGAATCTCTTCCGGCCCAATCCCTATTCCCCGCCTCCGGCCCACTCCATGACCCGCCTCGCTCATGGCATTCTCTGCTAGCCGCTTCGCCTCATGCCGATCCTCATCGTGTGGCTCTCGCTTCGCCGCGTCGCCCTTGCTCTTGGCCGTTGGATCAAGATCCGGCCGCATCCGCTCGCCCGCGCCCCCTTTTCTTCGCGACCGCCCGATCGCCATCGCACGGCTCGCATCGCCCGCGCCCTTCCTCTTCTCACCGTCCGTCGGAATCGGACGACGCCGCTCGTCTCCCTCGCCCGCGCCTCTTCTCCTCCCCACCGTCCGATCGGAATCGGACGGCCTTCCGTTCGCCGCGTCTCCTTCGCTCCCCACCGTCCGATCGGAATCGGACGGCGTCCGTTCGTCGTCTTCGTCGCGCGCCGTTCTCTCTCCACGTCGCGCGAATCCGCGCCGCGAATCCGCGCCCAAGCCGCGCCGTCCGTCCGCCTCCGTCGCATCCATGCCGTGTGCCGTCCGTCCCGCCTCCGCCGCGCCCGCTCGCTCATTGCTTTTCCGCCGCGAGCTCTATAAAAGCCGCCGCGCCTCTTCCTCTCTCTCTCTTCTTTCTCTCTCTCTCGGCGATTCTCGCCGCTTCTCCGTTCTTCCCGGCTCGTCGCCTCCGTGTCGCCGTTCTCCGCCGCCACCGCCTTCTCCCTCGCCCGCCGTCGTCTCCCCAGCTCGTGCCGCCGCCACGCGCCCTCCGTCTCTCTCTCTCTCTCTCTCTCTCTGACCCGCGGGCCCGAGCCCACGTGGCCACCCACGTGGCGCCACGTCGGCGCCGCGTCAGCGGTTTTGCCCGCGTGGCTGCCACGTAGCGCACGCGTGTGCGCTGACGTCAAAGTCCGAGTTTTTCAATTGAAAAATAAATCCGGAAAATCAGAAAAATCCAATTCCATCATTTTATGTGATTTTGAAACTTCTTTTGGCTATAACTTTCACATCCGAACTCCGATTTGGGTGATCCAAATTTCTAAATTCATATAAATTCATCCTCTTTCATTTGGTACTGGTTTTGTAATTTTTGGAGTTCATTTGGTGCTGTTTTATTTATTTGTTGCTATTCTCGCGTGTAGATTAGGCGTTTGGAAGATTTCTTCGACCCGACGACCGAAGACCCTCTCCTCGTCAACGAAGGCAAGTCGTAGGCCTTTGACCATGTTGAACCCATTTTACAAATGTATATTGTATTAAATTAACATGCATGGCTAGTTTTATTAAAAATGGTTTTGGGAGTAGATAATTGCCAAATTGCCATTATGCCTCCTTGATAAATTGAAAATGAAATGTCTCCTTGAATGACATATATCCTTGGACACCATAGGATGGTTAATACTAGTTGGACATAATTGTATTACCAACTTGGGTGCGTATTATTGCTTAGACATGCTCTAGTTACCCGCGAGACTTTCGATCACATGTTCAATGATTATTGAAATTTGACTAATGGAACTATGGAACAGTGGTGTGAGGCCACTTTTATTAAAGATGTTGTGCCATGGCGGATTGCCATTTGGTGGGTATGAACAAAAATGATTTATGCTCGGGCTTGAGGTAGGGAGCTAGAGTGGGTGCGTAATGCACATTGGGTTGTGGTAGACTTGTGCGGCGACCAACTAAGGACTTAACTTTGCAAGTCATTGATCTGGGTCACCTCGTGCAACCATAAGTCCGGTATGGGACGGACCTGGCCAATTAATTAGGAAAGTTTTGAGTCGGTTCTGTTGTGGCTGTTTATTGGCGCAAGAGGGGGCTGTGATGGCGAAACCTTAGCGGGCAGAACCGAGGCAAAATGGAACTTTGTAAAAGCCTTGTCACGTGCTCTAGACTACTCACCTAAGGAAGTGAGCGGTGGTATCGACGGATGCCAAACAAACTAGAGAATTCGTGTCTTGTGGGTAAAGGTGTACAACCTCTGCAGAGTGTCAAAAATCTATTCGAATAAATTGTGTCCCGATTCACGGACATGCACAGTGATTTCGCGCAAGGGTAGTATTTTCAAAAATGTGGTTTGGTTCGATAGAAGCGTTTGGTTGGAATGGTTGGGAAGTGAACGGGATGTTCACTATTTGATTCCAAAGAACTTGGTTATCTATGTAGTATTCTTTTACAATCCTGCTTTACCATCTAATTATTGTATTTATGTTAAACTTGCTTTACGCAAATTAACCATAAAGCCATCCTTGTTTAAGCTGGCATGAATACTATGTGCATACATTTCTCTCGACTTCTTGAGTACTTTATGTACTCACGGCTTTATGCCCTTTGTCGATCGGTCGGTGAAGAACCGGGAAATGTTGAGTACTATGAAGAAGGCTACTTTGAAGACTTTGCGATCTAGGTCACGTCCTCCACTCGATTGCTGTGGGCATGTCGATTGGACTCCACGTATTTTGAGATTTCATTGCGGATACTCTGTTGTTGCTCGATACAATGAGGCGACTTTTGTAAGAACCTTGACCATAAGGTCTTTCTTTGTTTTAATTAATATTACTTTATGCGCTTCATTAGTTAAATCGTTGAATGGTTATGAATGCATCATTGTTGCAAGCTGTGCAAGCTAGCTCACGATCATGGGACTAGCTTGGTATGCACAGAGGGTCTCGGGGTTGTGTGACACCGGCGCCGACAAGAGATGGTATCGAGCCATATCATTATCGGGGCGTAACCTTTAGTTAGATTGGTCGTCTTAGTCAAAGATTCAAAATATATTTTCTAAATCAAACCAAGCAATTAACTTGACTAGATATTCTTCTCTCATCTTATTCTGTTCTTTCTTATCTTATTCTATTCTTATCTTATCATCTTACCCTCTTATATCATTCTTGAATTCTTTCATCTTATCTTTTCTGGAACTTGGTTTTCAAATTTAAATTTGACTCCCTCATCTCTGGATTATCCCTAGGATCGAGCCCTTCAAGATCTAGTAATGGAAGTTTTGGAAGTTCAAGATCCGCAGTTTGTTTCAAGTTGCCCCTCCGTAAAGATTAGATTAGTAGCTGCCCTCCCTAGTTTTAGAGTCGTTTAGTCTGCGTAATAGTGCTTCTGCGCTTAAGTGTCCCTTTTGGTTTGCTTCTTGATAGCTTTCCGGGCATTCGGTTCGTTGGGTAAAACCAATTTTGTCCGCATTAGGTTGATCCATCTATCTCCCTTGTCCCTCGCTCATCTCCGTGCTTTCCTCTCATCTAAATTGCTTTCTTCTTCGTCTATTAAACCGGTGAAGCTTTGTCGCGAGATGGTTCGGACCACTTAACTCCATAAGCGAGGATGAGACTCCAGCGCCGGTGCCCGTCTTCCCAGCCGCCGATGCGGTCCGGGTTTGAGTCAGTTCATGGCAGCCCAGACGCAGCTGATGAGCTCTTTGATGCAGAATATGACTCAGATGATGAATCGCCAGAACGGACCATCTTTGCCCTCCTCGCAATGATGAATCGAGCAGTCAAGCGGTTGCCACGCCCGCCGCTCCACCCCGCTTTTTCCTCGATCCAGTGGCGAGTTTCTAAGGACCCATCCGCCCACTTTCTCTAGCTCCTCGAGCCATTGGGCCTGAATGGTGGTTACGTTCCATGGAAAAGAAGCTCGCTATCACCGTTGTGATGATCGCGAGAAGGTTACAGATGCCACTCACGGCTTGAAGGTGCAATTGCGAGAATGGTGGGAGAACTATTGTGCCGCCCATGGAAACCCCGAGAGTATCACTTGGGCGAGTTTTGGGAGCTTTCCGCCACTCCCATATTCTCGATGGAAAGGTGGAAATGAAGAAGAATGAGTTCCGTGAGTGCGGCAAGGCAACACGTCGGTGAGTGAATACCTTAACAGATTCACTCGGTTGTCCGTTATGCCCGGAGGGCGTTGCCACGATGATGCCCGCGAGCGCTTCAAGAGAGGACTCAACCCCGGTTTGAAGGTGCAAGTCATTGGGAATGACTATTGATTTCCGGCACTTGGTGAACAAGGCCATGCTCATCGAGAATCCCGCCGTGAACTTGAAGAATCCGCAAGAGAAAGATGATGCGGCCACGGTGCCCATCGGTCTCACTCCCGAGAGCGAAATGAATGTGCGCCTCACGCGTGTTGCTCCACTGTCACATTGAGCCCACATGCGACACCTCGCCCGATGTTCCGGTAACCAGCGGCTTCAGCGGCTCCGGCAACGACAACCAAGGAATGGCAACCTGCGGTAGGGATCACACGCTTTAAGTGCCATCACCGGGGCACTTCGCTATGATTGCCGCAGAGGCAAGACCCTTCTCTGTTCGTTTCAACATGGGAGCCACTCAGACCGGGACCCCGCTCGAGAGTCGCGTGGAGCCCCTCAAACTCAGTTTGCACCACCAAGTCTCCTCGGCCGTTTGGAAGAGGTCGTGTGAACCACACCATTGTGGAGGAAGCCAGCGGCCCGGACGTCGTCTTTGGGTAAGTTTCTTGTTAATTCGGCACCGCCCTTTGTTTTGTTTGATTAGGAGCTTCGCATTCGTTTGTTTCTCGAGTTTCTTTGAAAGGCACCAGTTGGAAGTTTTGCCTCTTAAAAGTGTTTTGTTGGTTCGATCTCGGTTGAATTGAGTACGAACCAAGGTTGCCCTAAGGTTAAAGTGACCATAGAAGGGTAGAATTCCTTGCTAATCTCATCATCATAGACACCAAGTCTCTTGATGTGATTTTGGGAATGGATTGGCTTGCCAATCACCAAGCCCTCTTGGATTGTGGTGGTAGAAGCATCACTTAGGTCGATCGGATGGAACCAAGGTAAAGTTTGAAGCCTCCCGGAGAAGCTAATTTGGATCTTTTGTCTGCGATGCGCTGTTGTATCTATGGAAGAAGTGCCGATGAGTCGAGAGTTTTGGATGTCTTTCCCGATGATCTACGGAATGCCGCGGATCGAGACTTGAGTTTGTCATAAATCTTGTTCGAGAACTGCCTATTTTCAAGAGACCCTCTGATTGCTGTCAATGATTTGGTTGAACTAAAGAAGCAAATTGAAGAAATGCAAGAGAAAGGTTTTGTCAGGCCAAGTTCTTCACCTTGGGGAGCCCAGTGATCTTTGTTGCAAAGAAGGATGGCACCCAACGGATGTGTGTGGATTACCGAGCCCTCAATGAGGTCACCATCAAGAACAAGTACCCTCTGCCGGGATCGATGATTTGTTTGACCGGTTGAAAGGAGCCGGTGTGTTCTCCAAGATAGACTTGAGGTCGAGGATACCACCGGTGAAGATTCGTCCGAAGATATCCCCAAGATGACTTTCTCAACCCGGTATGGGTGTATGAGTTCACGGTCATGTCGTTTGGATTGACCAATGCCCACGCTACTTTATGAACTTGATGAATAAAGTATTCATGGAGTATTTGGATAAGTTCGTCATTGTCTTCATTGACGATATTTTGGTGTATTCAAGAGTGAAGAAGAGCATGAAGAGCACCTCCGTTTGGTCTGAATAAGCTTAGAGATCATCAACTCTATGCTAAATTCAGCAAGTGTGAGTTTTGGATGAAAGAAGTTACTTTCTTGGGGCATGTCATGTCTGCGGAAGGAGTATCTGTTAACCCCGCAAGGTTAAGGATGTGCTTAATTGGGAGTCACCCAAGTCGATGCCTCAGTCGAAGTTTTCTGGAATGGCGGGATACTATCGCCGATTCATAGAAGGATTCTCCAAGATAGCAAGACCCTCACTCACCGTTGAAGAAAGAAAAGAAATTTGCTTGGACAACAGATTGTGAGCAAAGTTTTCAAGAGTTGAAGAAGCGTCGACAACGACTCGGTGTTGATTTTGCCCGATGTCCTAAGGATTTTGAGATTTTACGTGATGCATCCGGCAAGGACTTGGTTGTGTCTGATGCAAGAAAGGAAGGTTGTAGCTTATGCTTCCGTCAATTAAGGCCTCATGAAGTGAATTACCCCACTCATGACTTGGAGTTAGGCTGCAGTAGTGCATGCTCTAAAGATATGGCGTCATTACCTTATTGGTAATCATTGTGAAGTCTATCTGGACCATAAGAGCTTGAAGTACATTTTCACTCGGTGATCTTAATATGAGGCAAAGAAGGTGGTTAGAGTTAATAAAGGATTATGATATTGGAATCCATTACCACCCGCAAAGCTAATGTTGTGGCGGATGCCTTGAGCGAGAAAAGTCTCATCGCAATACCACGTCGATCAAGGAAAATCGGCCAACTTTCGCATGAAGAATTCGAAGCTCAAGTTAGAGTTGGTTGAAGAAGGTTACCTAGTGCCTAGAAGTTCAACCCACTTTGCGGAATCGGATCAAGGAAGCTCAAATTAAAGATGCCAATATTAAGGAAATTAAGAGCAACATGAAGAAGGGTAAAGCCACGAGATTTTCGAAAGATGAGCAAGGCACCATTTGGTTTGACAAGCGAATTTGTGTTCCAGATCGAAAGAGCTTAGCGGTGATCCTCAAGGAAGCCCATGAAACTTTGTATTCCATTCACCACAGGAAGCACAAAGATGTACCAAGACCTTAAAGAAATGTATTGGTGGCCTAGCATGAAGCGTGAGATTGCAGTATGTAGCTCGGTGTGATGTCATCGGCGAGTTAAAGCCGAGCATCAAAGACTCTTTGGACTCCTGCAACCCTTGAGAGTGCCCGAATGGAAGTGGGAAGAAATTGGCATGGATTTTATCCTTTGGTTTGCCAAGGACAAGGTCGGGACATGATTCTATCTGGTAATTGTGGATCGTCTAACCAAAGTGGCTCACTTTCTCCATCAAGACTACTTACTCGTGATAGATGGCGAAATTGTACATGGCAAAGATAGTGTGCCAAGATGGAGTGCGAAGAAGATCGTGTCGGATCGAGGAACCCGATTCACCTCAAGATTTTGGCGAAGTTGCATGATGTTTTGGGTACTAATCTAAATTTCATCTGACTTATCATCCCAGACGGATGGGCCAGACGGAAAAGAGTAAATCAAATCCTAGAAGATATGTTAAGGGCTTGTGCCTTAGCAAATCGAGACCGATTGGGATCAAATGCTACCTTATGCGAGTTTTCTTATAACAACGATTACAGTCAAGCCTCGGATGTCTCCATTTGAAGCTCTTTATGGAAGAAAATGCGAGACACCCTTGTATTGGAATGAAGTAGGCGAAAGACAAGTGTTTGGGCGGATATTTTGGAAAAAGCCGAAGAGCAAGTTCGATCAATCGAGAAAGGTGAAAACAAAGACCTGACCAGGCGGAAGAGTTATCCGATAACCGTCGCGAGATCTAGCTTTTGCACTGGTGATCTTGTGTACTGAAGGTGTCGCCTCTCAAAGGGATCGTCGTTTCAGAGTGAGTGGAAAGCTTGCACCAAGGTACATCGGACCTTTCCCAGTTCTAGCCCGAAGGGGAGAAGTCGCTTACCAGTTGGAGCTCCCGCCTCAGCTGGCAGATGTGCATAATGTCTTCCACGTGTCGCAATGAAGAAGTGTTTGCGTGTGCCCGAAGAGCAGATGCCAGTGGAATCAATTGCCCTGCAAGAAGACCTCACATACAAGGAGCATCCCATCAAGATCTTGGAAGTAGCGAGCGAGTGACAAGAAGCAAGACCATCCGTTTACGCAAGGTCGATGGAGCAACCACACCAAGAAGAAGCCACTTGGGAACGAGAAGATGACTTGAAGGTGAGTTTCCCCACCTATTCTCTAGTCGACTGAATCTCGGGTCGAGATTCCCTTTAAGAGGGTAGGTTTGTAGCGTCCGTTTTTCGGAGTTTTTGAAAATTTTAAAAGAGAACCATTTGTTTCTATTCGTCAAAAGCTTAATTTGGAAATTTCAGAAATCCATTTGCAGTTTAATATGAATTAATCAAACTTCAATTAAATTTAAGTTGGTTTGATTGAGTTTTCTGAATTTAAAATCAAAATTATTATTTTAGGAATTTTCTTGGATTTATTGGATTTTAGAAATTTATTTTTGTTTTATCCGAAATTAAAATTAATTTATTTGTAAAAGAAAAGAAAATTTAAAGTTACAAGTATTTTTATTAAGTCTAGAATAATTCAAGGAATTTACGTGAATTTTCTAGAATTTTTGGAGTCTATTTGCTATTTTCTAAATTGCTTTTGATTTGTTTGAATTTCTAAAACTCAAAAATGTATTTTAAATCCTTTTCTTGTTCTTGGGCGAATCTCTTAGGCCCAATCCCTATTCCGCCTCCTCCCCACTCCATGACCCGCCTCGCTCTCCAGCGGCCCGCTCGCAGCCGCTCGCCTCAGCCGCCCGATCCTCATCGTGTGGCTCTCGCTTCGCCGCGTCGCCCTTGCTCTTGGCCGTTGGATCAAGATCCGCCGCCGCTTCGCCGCGCCCCTTTTCTTCGCGATCGCCGATCGCCATCGCCACGGCCGACGCTCGCGCGCCCTTCCTCTTCTCACCGTCCGTCGGAATCGGACGGCGCCCGCTTCGTCTCCCTCGCCCGCGCCTCTTCTCCTCCCCACCGTCCGATCGGAATCGGACGGCCTTCCGTTCGCCGCGTCTCCTTCGCTCCCCACCGTCCGATCGGAATCGGACGGCGTCCGTCGTCGTCTTCGTCGCTGCGCCGTTCTCTCTCCACGTCGCGCGAATCCGCCCCCGCGAATCCGCGCGCGCCGCCGTCCGTCCGCCTCCGTCGCATCCGCCCGGTTGCCCTGTCCGTCCGCCTCCTTGCGCCGCCCGCTCATTGCTTTTCCCGCCGCGAGCTCTATAAAGCCGCCGCGCCTCTTCCTCTCTCCTCTCTTCTTTCTCTCTCTCTCTCGGCGATTCTCGCCGCCGCTTCTCCGTTCTTCCCGGCTCCGGTCGCCTCCCGCGTCGCCACCGCCTTCTCCTCGCCGCGGCCGTCGTCTCCCCACTCGGCCACCGCGCCGCGCGCCCTCCCGTCTCTCTCTCTCTCTCTCTCTCTCTCCATGGGCCCGAGCCCACGTGGCCACCCACGTGGCGCCACGTCGGCGCCAGCGTCGTGGTTTGCCGCGTGGCTGCCACGTAAGCGCGCTGCGTGTGCTGACGCCAAAGTCCGAGTTTTCAATTGAAAAATAAATCCGAAAATCGAAAAATCCAATTCCATCATTTTATGTGATTTTGAAACTTCTTTTGGCTATAACTTTCACATCCGAACTCCGATTTGGGTGATCCAAATTTCTAAATTCATATAAATTCATCCTCTTTCATTTGGTACTGGTTTTGTAATTTTTGGAGTTCATTTGGTGCTGTTTTATTTATTTGTTGCTATTCTCTGCGTGTAGATTAGGCGTTTGGAAGATTTCTTCGACCCGACGGCATCAAGACCCTCTCCTCGTCAACGAAGGCAAGTCGTAGGCCTTTGACCATGTTGAACCCATTTTACAAATGTATATTGTATTAAATTAACATGCATGGCTAGTTTTATTAAAAATGGTTTTGGGAGTAGATAATTGCCAAATTGCCATTATGCCTCCTTGATAAATTGAAAATGAAATGTCTCCTTGAATGACATATATCCTTGGACACCATAGGATGGTTAATACTAGTTGGACATAATTGTATTACCAACTTGGGTGCGTATTATTGCTTAGACATGCTCTAGTTACCCGAGACTTTCGATCACATGTTCAATGATTATTGAAATTTGACTAATGGAACTATGGAGCAGTGGTGTGAGGCCACTTTTATTAAAGATGTTGTGCCATGGCGAGGATTGCCATTTGGTGGGTATGAACAAAAATGATTTATGCTCGGGCTTGAGGTAGGGAGCTAGAGTGGGTGCGCAATGCACATTGGGTTGTGGTAGACTTGTCTGAGCAGCCAACTAAAGACTTAACTTTGCAAGTCATTGATCTGGGTCACCTCGTGCAACCATAAGTCCGGTATGGGACGGACTGCCAATTAATTAGGAAAGTTTTGAGTCGGTTCTGTTGTGGTGTTTATTGGCGCAAGAGAAATGTGATGGCGAAACCTTAGCGAGCGAACCGAGGCAAAATGGAACTTTGTAAAAGCCTTGTCACGTGCTCTAGACTACTCACCTAAGGAAGTGAGCGGTGGTATCGACGGATGCCAAACAAACTAGAGAGTTCGTGTCTTGTGGGTAAAGCTGTACAACCTCTGCAGAGTGTCAAAAATCTATTCGAATAGCCGTGTCCCGATTCTGGACATGCACAGTGATTTCGCGCAAGGGGTAGTATTTTCAAAAATGTGGTTTGGTTCGATAGAAGCGTTTGGTTGGAATGGTTGGGAAGTGAACGGGATGTTCACTATTTGATTCCAAAGAACTTGGTTATCTATGTAGTATTCTTTTACAATCCTGCTTTACCATCTAATTATTGTATTTACTGTTAAACTTGCTTTCTGCAAATTAACCATAAAGCCATCCTTGTTTAAGCCTGGCATGAATACTATGTGCATACATTTCTCTACGACTTGCTGAGTACTTTATGTACTCACGGCTTTATGCCCTTTGTCGATCAGTCCCAGCTGAAGAACCAGGAAATGTTGAGTACTATGAAGAAGGCTACTTTGAAGACTTTGCGATCTAGGTCACGTCCTCCACTCGATTGCCTGTGGGCATGTCGATTGGACTCCACGTATTTTGAGATTTTCACGCCGACTCTGTTGTTGCTCGATACAGTGAGGCGACTTTTGTAAGAACCTTGACCATAAGGTCTTTCTTTGTTTTAATTAATATTACTTTATGCGCTTCATTAGTTCGCTCGTTGAATGGTTATGAATGCATCATTGTTTAGCAACCGCAAGCTAGCTACCGATCATGGGACTAGCTTGGTATGCACAGAGGGTCTCGGGGTTGTGTGACACCCGGGGCGCCGACAGGTCACTAGGTTCGACCAGCCGCTCGATTTCGACCAACTGCTCGGTTCGACCACCCACGCGTTTCGACCACCCTCTCGATTCAACCAGCCTCTTGGCTTCACTGCACCCTCAGACCAGTCCAACTAGGCCCGCCTGTCAACCACCTCCTCGCCTGGTCACCTTCTTCCTCGTCGTGCCTATGCCGCCAGGCCTTCGTCGCGTCCAGACAGCGTGCGCATTAAATATTGTCACCTACGCCGCGCCTGTTGCCCCTCTTGTCTCCTCCCCCACCTGCCCCCGTCACGCCAGAATGCACGGAGGTCCAGAGTCGCCATGCCCTGTTTCCTCACCATCCCCTCCATGTCCTCGACTTGTCCATGGTAGTGAGCCATGAACCGAGCTCACCCCGCTGGCCTCTCCTCGCGCGTCCTTCACCTCCGGCCTATATAAAGCCTTGGAGTTCCATCTTCATCTCATTTCGCAACCTCCCGACCCCTCCCCTGCCTCCTATCTTCCTCCTCTAAGCCAAGCCCGAAGGTTGTGCTGAAGCTTCATTTTCGGCTCAGACGCCGCCATCGTGTTTCCGTCGTTCCAATGCCACCCTCTTATTTCCATTTGCGTCTGTATATGTTTTCAATGCTTGAGGATGCAATCCACTAACTCAATCTTCCTTTTCCTCTTCAGGAGTGGCCTGACTTTTTGAGTTTTCTTCGACTCCGACCGAAACCAGTTCCTTCTTCCCTATCTCCGGTGTGAGACTCCACTTTTCGATTGCTTGCTCTAGCACCATCTCTAGGTCTCACCAATTCAGTCTCACCGAAGCTTCCCGTACTTCTCAACTTCCTTCTCTTTGCTCAGGACGAGCCCTCCTCGGTGAAGCCCCCTCATCGCCGCCGTCGCCATTACCAGCGCCAAGCTTCCTACAACCATCTACGGTCGCGTACAACCTCCTTCGACCACCTTCAGGTAGTTTCACTTTACCTCGTAGGGGCTCTTCCATGCATTCAATTACTTAGCGTGTCGTCGTGGACCACATCGACAACGGCAAGCGCAACAGTGAAGCCTCGAGAGTTTCTATGTTTTGGACTTTTGACCTCTTGCAACCTGCGACCACGTACAACCATCTCCGAACACTTCCTTGCGACCACCTATAGTCGAAACCTCTTTCAGTCCACCTGTAGTCGAAGCCTTCGTCCCGACCAGGTAGTCGAAACTTCCTCCCGACCAGGTAGTCGAAATCTCCTTATGACCACCTATAGTCAAAACCTCATTCCGACCACCTGTAGTCGAAGCCTTCCTCCCGACCAGGTAGTCAAAACTTTCTTCCAACCACATGTAGTCAAAGCCTCCTTCCGACCAGGTAGTCGAAGCCTCCTTCCGACCAGGTATGAAGATGATTTCTCGTCTGATTCGGAAGAGGATGCCAACAAGGGGGAGGGCGACATTGAGTTCCAGTCCAACCAAGATGAAGTGGTTGTTACCAGGAATTATGAGGACGAAGACACTAACTCATGATTGTTGGATTGAGTCATCTTAGCAATTCATCATAAAACTCTATTAGTATTTTGCTTGTTTTTAAGAGTCTAAGACTATGTCTATGTCTATGTCTATGTGTTGTTCTATATATTATTATGTGAGAGTGAGACTATGTGAAGTTGGCACTCTCATGTTATGAACTTATGATATTTTCTATGTTAAGTATTTGAGATGTGTGGCTGCATATGTTTCATACTTTCATTCATTCATCAATCATTCATACATTCTTTCTCACACAATAGCAAAGCATTGATTAAATATGAATGTTTACATCATTATTCGATTACATACATGTTTACATCAAGCTCTTAGAGGGGAGATAATAAAAATGACTATATCAAATTGCCTATGCCTTTCTTCTTTAGGTAATTTTCCTTCTATCTTGCTCTGTTTGATGCCTGATGCTCATAGTATTCCTGTTGTGGGCTTATCTACATCGTAACCAAGCCAGCCTCTTGGACGCCGCCTAGTCCACCTAGTCACTAAGCGTCGGGCCACCGCCCGCCTAGAGCCTAGTGCTTTCTTGAACCTTGTGAAATACTAACGTCTGGTTCTTTATTTCGAACTCCAGTAGTTACTAACGGCAATTTTCTCTGACAGGTCCTGAGTCGCACCAGTACACAGGGCAGGTGTACGCGGAGTCGTCCTCTGACTTCGTGCGATGAGGTATGACTATCTTGCTTGCATGCATAACATACTATTTTAGGGTTTTCGCCAAGGTTACATGCATAACGTAATGTTTCACATGTTTTACGCCGCTTTGGGACGAGCCTGGGATGTCGCACGAGCGATCCTGATGAGGACTACCGGGCGCCAGCGTGGTAGCCAGTCTCCATGGGGCTTCACGGTACATGACGCGCTGGATCGAGCCAATGACGCAGACCCACTCGACACCCCTAGCCACTCGCGTCGGTTGGGTACCTCGGGAACCTGAGCCTTTTACGTACTCGCACCAGCACCTGAGGCCAGGGCGACATGCAGGGTAGGCCCCAAGAGGGGCCGCAAGTAGATATTTGCTCTTGTAAATATCAGCCATGATGTGTAAATATTGATTTATGTACTACTTATGCTAGTCTCGTGTTTCGATATTTCTTTTTTACGTGCACACTGTGACCATGTGAGAGAATCAGCATCGGGACACCCCACACCACCCTGTTTGTAGCCTTTACTCCGCCATGCCACCTTTTCAAACTGATATGACAACACACAATGGCGCTTACTTTTCAGACCGGCAAGACCACACTCCGCCACGCCACCTTTTCAGACCAAAAAGACCGGTCCCTATCATGCCACACGCTACCACTTTTGCAGATCGATATGACAACACACTACGACACTAACTTTTCAGAACGACAAGACCACACCCCACCATGGCACCTTTTCATACCTAAAAGACTGCACCGTGTCACGTCACACACTGCCACTTTTACGGACCGAGATGACAACACACTACCCCCCCCTTTTCAGGCCTAAAATCCATGTATAAAAGGAGGGAGAAGAGAAGTGGAGGAGAAGATAGCTGTAGGATAACACTACACCACCACACCTAACACTACACGAAAGCTCGATTCACACAATTGAGAGAAAGGAGATAGACGATTCTGCGAGCTTCTACAAGAGGATGCTGCAAAAGCACAAGTGGTTAGCCGAGAGGGGTAATCCCTACTCGGATAAGTCTATGAAGGATGCGCTGGTACCACTATAGTTCCCAGTCGCAATGTGTGTGCGAAGAACCGGCAAAGATCATCCAGTCCACACACCCAGCAACGTCCACTCGAACGTACTACACGTGCAGCCACCACCTCGTAAGCGTATCTTGCACACAGAAAGATTTTTCACAACATACGTAACATTCCACAAATCCTTGATTACACACACCCATAATGGTAGCCGGAAATGCAATGCAACTTCTTCCAATGGATCGACAGCCCAGTGATGTATGATAGGGGGTTCGTCCAGCAGAAGTACATGTTGAACTTTCCTTGGTGAGCCGAGACTTTCCAACGCTGGACACCTTTCGTATCTGACCCCGACCCAACTGAAAATGCATCGGACGAGCCCAAGAAAGAAGATGAGTACGACAAGGCTAAGTGGGCGGTGGACAAGGGGAAAACCCCTGCAAGCGAAACCGTGGGCTGTACTACCGCTCCTCGTCGCCCGGGTGCACTCCGGATCTTAGAAGTAAGTTATGTTCAGTATACATCATAATTATAAATTTGGCTCGACGTTGCGTTATCTTAACATCATTCAACCATCCAGCTCATCTCGCAGGACATGGATGACTTCGAGACTGGCCGCCGTCGCCGTGGGCAGTAAGCGGACAAGGGGAAGACTCCTGCAAGTGAGAATGTCGGCCGTACTACCGCTGCCGTCGCCCGGGCGCACTCCGGATCCAAGAGTAAGTTATGTTTAGTATGCTATCATAATTAATAATTTAGCCCGACGTTGTGTTATCCTAACATTATTCAACCGTTTGGCCCATCTCGCGGGACATTGATGACTTCGAGATTGGCTCTCGCCGCGGGTAGCAAGGAGACAAGGGGAAGGGAGCGATGGGCCGCCGAAACTAATGATCTTTATTCCAATCAACTTTATTTCCATTCCAAAAAGTCGTATATGTATTGTTGGTTTGTTTCGGTTTGTTGCATCGTGCATGGTATTGTTCCTTATGCACATAACCAAACCTACGAATCTCGCTCTATTTCAATTCGCAACTGCGTTGTAAAACCGACTTCAAATCTCGCTCTCTTTTGGCATTCAATTTTTGGCGTAGCAAGCCATGGAACAATATGAAAATAAAGGTCTAAAAAACGTGTTGTGGAAGTAAGCACTTAAAATAAAGTTCCAAATGATAGTGAAATTGTGAATTGTCCAAAATTTGCCAATTATCTACTTTTTATCCGATTTTTGCATTCCGAACTACGCGGACACTTAAACGTATAACCAAAATTTTAAAACAAAATTGCATAAATTTAAAAATTTGGCTAAACTACACACAATTTTTTTTTTAAAAAAAAACACAGAACCATCCTGTTGCTATTTCAATTGACGACAGGGCTCCTGTCGCCAATTCAAATGGCGACGGCAACCTCCCCTGCTGTTCCAATTGGTGATAGGGTCCCTGTCACCTATTGGAATGACGAAAGGAGCATGTCGCCATTACAAATGAACTATTTAATTTTGTAATTATTTTTTAAAAAATAGTATTATTTAAAAAAAAAATTCAAAGAGAAGCCACGATTCAGCAGGAGGAGCGAATTTGCGAGTGAATCAAAATCTAAGGGCCAAGCTGAGGAGGAACTGGAGGAGGTGTTGATTTGCTGGGACGTTGGAAGGAACGAGAGGTGGTGGGGGCAGAGGTAGAGCGACCTCAGCCCTGGGCGGCAGCGAAAGGGCAGGCCAAAGCATGCGACTGCAATGCCCATCGGCGGCCATCGCGGCATCACGGCGGCGCCAGCCAACCGCCCATGTCATTGGAACCCCAGTCCCAACCAAAATATTATTTCCTTCCTTGGCCCCGAGCCCCCGGCCACTTGGGGAGAAGATGACATGCTCGTTTGCAAAATTGCAATAGCATCGCCTCGTCTCTACTTCTATATAAGCGCCTCGGCCACTTCGGCTCTCAAGCTGCTCCTGTTATTAGCTTGCTTGCCATCCTTGCCGTTACAGCTACCGCTGCTCTACTCATTCGCTGACACATCTAGCTAAGAATTACAGCGAGTGATCTTCCGATCGATTGGGTTGGTGGCGAGGAGAATTGAGGTGAATCGGGTGATGAGCTGCAACGGCTGCCGCGTGCTGCGCAGGGGCTGCGGCGACGCCTGCGTGCTGCGGCCCAGCATCGAGTGGATCGACGGCCCCCAGCCGCAGGCCAACGCCACCGTCTTCGTCGCCAAGTTCTTCGGCCGCGCCGGCCTCGTCGCATCGCTCGCCGCCGTCCCGCTGCACCACCGCCCAGGTACCTATCTATATACACACACCTGCCCACCCACATGCCTTGAAACCGATCATCAACCATACGTGTACGTATGTATGCATGCGTACAAACGCAGATAGTAGTACTCTTTTATCTCAGTTAATTTGCCTCTTCTAAGTTGCGAAGCTGCAGCCGGATTACACACTAAATGTTGAATAATAATTCAGGCTATTAACAAAACCAAACATCCACAGACTGGTCTAGGAACGTATCTTGATATTTGCGAAATAATTTCGAAAGCAAGTGCTGTCTGTTGTCTTGTGACAATTGAGGCCTTTCGATCTTTGAAATAGCATAAGCTAGCACGTATTCCTACCTTGCCAAGTAGAGTAGGACAGCATTTAGGCATTTCTTATGCGTAAACTTGATTACACAGATAATTACTATAGTAATAAATAGATTAACGTGGCGTACAGAAACACATTTCGATATTTGCAAAGTGCACTTCGGTGTTTGAAACTTAATTACACAGCTAATTAGTAGTAATAAATGAATTAACGTGGCTTGTACGATGGGTGGATATTGCAGCTCTGTTCCGGTCGCTTCTGTACGAGGCGTGCGGTCGGACGATCAACCCGGTGAGCGGCGCCATCGGGCTCATGTGGACCGGCAACTGGGACCTCTGCCAGGCCGCCGCCGACGCCGTGCTCCGCGGCGAGTCCCTCCGCCCGCTCTCCACCGTGCCCGCCGCCTTCACCGACAGCGACATGGCCTGCCTCTACGGCAACGTCGGCAGCTCCTCCTCCCTCCACTCCTCGCCCGAGAACTCCTCCTCCGCGCCCTCCAGCGCCGCCGGCGGCCAGCAGCAGCAGGCCAAGCAGCTGCCCGCGGTGCTGCAGTCCTGCGAGCTGGACCTCTGCCTGACTCCGGTGTCGCCGCTGGCCGGCGGGGGGCGGTGCGGCGCGTCGGACGAGTACTCGACGACGACGTGCGAGGAGTTGGCCAGCGCCGACGCGGAGGCCGGTGCGGCGCCGCCGACGCTGCTCAACCTCTTCAGCTAAGCGGCTGATTTGTGTAAGCTGTAATTGTGCAGAGGCCGGGTTAAGTTCATCCGGGCTGGGGGTGGTGATCGATTTATTAGTTGCATTGATCGTTGTTAATTAATTAAGCTTTTTTGGGATGCGCAACTTGGTTTTGAAGCGATCCATACTAAAACTGTTAACTAGCGTTGTATATAGATTGGCGAGTCAATTAACAAGTTGGTCTTCTGGAACAAAGATGGGGCGAAACAACAGAGCTACACAGGTGTCCTCGCGTATACTTAAGGGTGATGCTATTTGACGACTAAGGCGCTGTGCCTGTCTGTATGTAACCGGGAAAAATTTAATTTTCAGGTTCCGATGGGGATTAAACTGTTTCACGTGAAATTTTTGCGCTTCAAATGAAGCCTAAAACAACATGCAATGCAATGTCCTCGCTCCACTTCTTTTAACACTGATTGTTAGGTAATCTTTGTAGGAATTTGAGACGAAGTTGAGCTCGTCTTCATTTTGTAGTTGAGTCCGTTAACTAGTCTGCTAAAGTTCCAGCCTATATAATTAAGTGCCCTGCACTCAATTTGAAAAGACAAGACAAGTTGAGTTGAGTCAAAGCAATATAATATCTTGCCTCCAAGAATACGTGTGTGTGTTTTTTTTCATCCATAGACATCACGAGACGCGTCAGTTTTTTCGATCGCTTGAGTTTCTTTGGTTTGGGGCCAACAATTGGTATCGAGCACGAGTTCTTGACCCGTGTGTGCCCAAGATCATGCCGCGCTCCGGAAGTTGTGTCACCGTAACGAGGCGACGCGGGTGTGATGGCGAAGGAGAGTTCGCCGCCTCGCCGCAATATCCGATGCTCACCAAGAGCAATTATGCAAGATGGGCTATCAAGATGAAGGTGTACATGCGCTCAGGAGTGTGGGGCGCGGTCGAGGATGACAACGCCGATGTGCGCAAGGATCGATGGCTTTGGCGGCGATCTATGGAGGCATCTCTGAGGAAACGCTCTTCCTACTGGCCGAAAAAGAGACGGCCAAAGCTGCGTGGAAGACGTTGAAGGCGATGCATCTTGGTGATGATCGTGTCAAAGAAACGCGAGTACAGACTCTCAAGAGCAAGTTCAAGGGAATGCGCATGAAAGAGACGGAGTCGATCGACGACTTCGCCACGAGGTTGACGACGATTGTCAATCAGATCCGAGTTTTGGGGGACAAGATGGAAGAAAGCTATATTGTGAGAAAGTTCCTTCGGGCAGTTTCTGGAAAGATTTTGCAAATCGTCTCCGCCATTGAGCAGTTTAGCGACCTCAAGGTGATGACAGTTGAGGAGGTGATCGGCCGCTTGAAGACGCACGAGGAACGGATACGAGGATCTGGTAGTGGCGAAGATGAGCACCTGCTGTTAACTCGTGCTGAGTGGGAGGCCCGATCATCAAAAGGCAAAGGCGAGGGTTTTTCCGGCGATTCTAATGGTGGTGGTAGCCGAGGCCGCAAGAATTGGAAATTTGACAAGACAAAGGTGAGATGTTACAATTGTCAGGATTTTGAACACTTTGCTTCAGAATGCTGTAATCCGAAGAAGGAGAAAGCGCTTCTTGCTGAAGCTCTTAGGGATGATGAGCCAGCGCTACTCATGGCCGACTTCTGTCAATTGTAATCCCGTGTTGAGTCTGGGATGTTGAAAAGATGTGTTCGACGTCCTGATCAATCGAGTCTGTGTGTTACTCAAGTTGAAGTCGTGACCAACTTGAAGTGCGAGTATGAGTTGGGCAAGTCGTAGTTGAGATCGACTGTCCTGAGTTGAGTATAAGTTGGGGTGCAAGTCGTAGTTGAGACCGACTGCCTCAATGAGTAAGAGTCCAAGATGTGTTCAAGTTGTGCCACCGTCTCCGGACAAGTAAGTGTGAGCCAAGTTGAAGACGGGTCCAACTGGCAGTGTCCAAGACGTGTTCGAGTTGTGCCACTGTCTTCGGCCGTGTGTGTGGGAGCCATGTTGAAGTTGAGTCCAACTGGCAACACACGAAATATACGTAAGTACACAAAGATTAGGGAGTGAATGTTAGGTAATCTTTGTAGGAATTTGAGACGAAGTTGAGCCCATCTTCGTTTTGTAGTTGAGTCCGTTAACTAGTCTGCTAAAGTTCCAGCCTATATAATCAAGTGCCCTGCACTCAATTTGAAAAGGCAAGACAAGTTGAGTTGAGTCAAAGTAATATAATATCTTGCCTTCAGCAATACGTGTGTGCGTGTTTTTTTTTCATCCATAGACATCACGAGACGTTCAGTTTTTTCGATCAGTTGAGTTTCTTTGGTTTGGGGCCCACATCGATTCCCTTAACCATCAACTTGGATCCCAAAAGATGGCGGTGGCGCTCGGGTGGACTTCCGGTGAAAGGGAGGCGGGCATGGGGTGGCTCGTGCTCTTGCGATTCCGGAGGTGGGGTTGATGGCGCTAGAGGAGCCTCGGCGGCGGCGTTGTTGCTCGGTGGCCGGTGGCGAAAAACTCCAAATTCGGTGAGCTAGGGGAGAGAGAGAGAGAGAGAGAGAGAGAGAGGGGCAGGGGGGAAGAGAGA
Source organism: Hsuehochloa calcarea (assembly GCA_036346395.1). Classification (NCBI taxonomy): domain Eukaryota; kingdom Viridiplantae; phylum Streptophyta; class Magnoliopsida; order Poales; family Poaceae; genus Hsuehochloa; species Hsuehochloa calcarea. The sequence goes on along the minus strand of CM070597.1, from coordinate 75,877,110 downwards.
GAGGCTCGAGGGGTGTTCGGTGCTTCCTTGTATAGAGAGAGAGGGAGCTCGGGCGAGAAAGTGACGGCGAGCTCCACGAGGCTCGGCACGTGAGCTCTGGCGACGCTATGGAAAACAGGACGGGCAGAGGGCGAGGCGAGAACCCAAGCGGCGACCGGACGGGACGGGGCAGGCGCGGCGTCGGGCTCGAGGCGGAGAACAGGGTGGCGTCAGTGGAAAAACAGCATCGGGGTGGGCGCGGACGCGCGTGTGTGCGGAGAAGCGGGGAGGGGGAAGAAGAACAGGGCGCACGTGGGGAGATGAGAGGCTGACCGGTGGGCCACATGCGTCAGCGAGAGAGAGAGAGAGAGAGAGAGAGAGAGAGAGAGAGCGCGGAGCGGGAAGCGGGCCCGCGTGGGAGAAGCGGGCCGGCGCGGCTGGGCCTGAGGAAGCGCACAGTAATGGGCTAGAGGAATTCGGCTCTTGAACAGTGCCGACGATTTTAAATGATTTTTGAATTTTAGAAAATACAACAAATCAAAAGGCTTTTTAGAAAATAGTAAATAAAGTCCAACAATTCTAGAAAAATACACAAAATTTCCTCGAATTATTTGAAACTTAATAATTTTTTTTGTAACTTTAATTTGTCTTTTGATTTTTCAAATAAATTATTTTTATTTTTTGGAAAATTAGAAAAAGGCTTTTTAAATTCCAGAAATCCAAGAAAATACTTAAAATAATATTTTGACTTTAAATACTAGAAAATACAATTAAACTAAATTTAAATTAATTGAAGTTTGATTAATTCATCTTAAATTATTTTTACTTTTTGAAATTCCTGGTTAAGCTTTAGCAATAAAATCAAATGGTTATTTTTATTTTTGAAAATTTTCAAAAACCCTAAAAATTTGGGATGTTACACATGGCTAATCAGATTATTCGTGTCTAACCAACCCACCTTAGTTCTATGATAGTACCAACTAATAATTAACAAAGCTAGGGTGACAAAAGATAATGGTAATACAAAGAGCAAAGTGGATATAATTAAATTGGTGTATAGCTAATCCCAGAACTTTAAATAAATACTTAAAGTAAAATACAATAATTTGAATCAAGGTAATTTAAGAAAATTAGGTTCAATATGATCAAAGGTACAACTTGCATTGTAACAAGTATTGGTACTGGTCTTAAGCTTAATCGACTCCTTCATCAAAAGCTCCTGAAATACCAACATCTACCCACAAACGAATGCAAAAATCAAATAAATACAAAACAGAGCTATAAATAAACTCCAAAAATTAAATAGAAATAAAAGAAAGATAGAGCTTAAATTTAGATGAATTTAGAAACTTGAATGAGTTTAATCGGAGTTCGTACGAGGAAGAACGAGCTTTCGGAAGATTTAAATCTAAGAAAAAGAGAAGGATATTACTATTTCGAATTTTCTTTCTAAAGTAAATTCTGAAATATTGCAATCAGCATGATGTCAGCAATGATTTCAGAATTAAAAGGAAGCCCGAAAAATAAAAAAATAGCACTAACGGGTGGGACCGGGTTGCAAGAGAGAGAAAGAGAGAGGCTTACATGCAGGACGCAGATGCAAGAGAGAGAAAGTTGTAGAAAAGAGGAAACAAAGCAGGGTGCTGGCGGTGTTGGTGCATGGTGGTGGCGATGGTCTGTGGCGAGGTAGCTCCGACCGACAGGCAAAAATAGATTCCCATGGGCACAGAGAAACCCATGGTGGCGGTGGCTTGGTAAGACTGGCGATGAGGCGGTGACGGCGGCAACAACAGCGGCGAAGGAGCTTCGGGTGGCAGCGGAATCGGCGACTCGGTGGCGCTCAATGAAAACAAAGGCAAGCATCGGCTTGGCGATGTCGAGGGGAACACGACAGAAAGCTCGGTCTACTGGGGAAGTGTCGACGACGGCGGCACAACATTGATGGCCGGTGGCGAAGAAGATGAGTGGCGGCGGCGACACTTCGGTGATAGAGAGAGAACAAGAAGGGAAGTGTTCCGAAGAGGGAACTTGAGAACACGAGTTGACACACTCGAGGAGACAGGACGGCGAACCAGAGAGAAGATCGAGGACGAGCGGTAGCGACTGATTTTGCGAAAAGAGAGCGATAGTGATCCAGTGATCTCCGGGGAACGATAATGGAAGCACGACGGAGAACGTCTCGAGGCGAGTCCAATGGTGAAGATGGCACCGTCGGGGAATCAACAATGGTGACGGAACGCTTGGAGGAAGTTTGCGGCGGTCGGTGTCTTTCCAAGCTACAAACGGCGAGGCAAAGACGAAATCGAGAGCGGTATCTTGGGGCTTCGGGAGAGGATGTTGAAGCAAAAAAAAAAAAGGACGCGGATGGAGCTGCTTTTTATAGGTTTGGGATGGGAGAATTTGCATTGAGGCCGGCGGCTTCATGTTGGACTCGGAGTGGTGGGTCCACTTGGCAGCGAGAGAAAAAGAGACGTACACTGCAATAATCTGAAGACTGTAGTTAACTGTAGCTGTAAAGGTACTGGGCTGTATAAATTGTCTAAGGTGCATACGTACACTGCAATAATCTGAAGAACTTGGCCCGGGCAGAGCTGCTGGTCGGGCATTCCCGGACTGTTTGTAAATTTCTTTCTTCTTCTTCTTCTACCAATTCAAAGATGCTCACCTTGAAAAGGAAAATTTCAAAGATGCTTAGTTCATGATCTTCTGTGTATTCACAAAAAACTGAAATCAGCCTACTTTGGGTCCGGCCCAGAGCGTCACTCTGCCCATGGAGCCGATACTCTCTGATGCAGTGATACGTGTCCAGGAATTAATTTAGTAGGGGTGCACATTGTACACGATTTCGGTGTATGCGGTGCATGTATTAGCTTAATTTAGTCAACCAACGTGCAACATGGGAGCCTCATCAAGAGAAGAATGAAGCAATATGTTGACTTGACTACCGGAATGTATCAATGTACGTATGCACCGGCAACAACAGCCGCGAAGGAGCTTCGGGTGGCAGCGGAATAGGCGACTCGGTGGCGCTTAATGAAAACAAAAGGCGAGTATCGGCTTGGCGATGGCGAGGGGGAATACGACGGAAAGCTCGGGCGACCGGAGAAGTGACGACGGCGGCGGCGCAACAGTGATGGCTGGTGGCCAAGAAGATGAGTAGCGGTGGTGACACTTCGGTGATAGAGAGAGGACAAGAATGGAATGGAAGGGTTCCGAAGAGGGAACTCGAGAACACGAGGTGACACACTCGAGGATACAAGAGGGCGAACCGGAGAGAAGATCGAGGACGAGCGGCGGCAACCGGTTTTGGGAAAGGGGAGCGAGGGTGATCCAGTGATCTCCGGGGAACGATGATGGAAACACGACGAAGAACGTTTCGAGGCGAGTCCAATGGTGAGGATGGAATCAACAATGGTGACGGAACGCTCGAAGGAAGATTGCGGCGGTCGGTGGCTTTCCAAGCTCCAAACGGCGAGGCAAAGACGAAATCGAGAGTGGTACCTTGGGGCTTCGGGAGAGGATGTTGAGGCAAAGAAAAGGATGCGGATGGAACTGCTTTCACTACTACACAAAACCTCATCATAGACGGTTCTAAAGATCACCACGCAGGCGGTTTTTGAACCGTCGATTTATGTGTCTGTGATAACAGATTGTCATCACTGACGGTTTTCAAACCGCTCGTGAAAAAAATATATGACGGTTCTTATTCGTAACCGCTCAGTGATAGTAATTATCACTGCATCGTTCTTGTTAAGAATATGCGTGACAATTTTTTTATTGCAAAAAAAAATCGGATTTTGAATGTTTCATAGTAGGTACCATCACATTTTATGTGAGTTTTTTTTAAATCTTTAGAGACTCTTGAAAATACATAAAAAAGACATCACTCCTATACAAAAATCTTCCTGGCCTCCCCCTTACGGCATGTGGGTACCCGACACGCCCATCATTTTGACCATAGCGCCGGCGAAGAGGGTGCCGAGGAGGCTCGGTAGGAGTCAATGACGTTGATCGTGGATGTGTCGTTGTAGAGCACGGCATCGAGGCGATGATGGCGAAGCCATTGCGGATGTGAGCCACTGCACCCATTTACCATTTACGTATGTGCACCCATAGGTTTGCTACCATGATCGATCGAGTCATCGAGGAAGAAGAAGTTTGTTTGCTTATAGTTGAGGAGGACGAGATCCTTGTCGTGGAGGCCTACGGCAGCGAACTTGGACTGAAGCACGTCAACGGAGACGAAGTCCAGCAGCACGTCGGTGTCTTGCAGGTTCGACACCCTCCTTCCCAGCACATCCTGCCTCGACTTGGCTATTATTTACAAGGGCAACACCAAAATATTTTACCTCCCGCGCACGCGTTCAAAATTTTTCGAACTCCCGTGCTGCAAATCACAGATGACTTCATACAAAAACCGTCTATGATGACATACCATAGACGATTCGTATCATGAACCGTCTGTGGTAAGCATATCATCAGAGACGATTCATATCATGGACCGTCTGTGATAAGTATCTCATCACAGACGGTTCTTAATACAAACCGACTATGTGGGAGAATTTGCATTCATGTCGGACTCGGAGTGGCGGGTCCACTCGGCAGCGAGAGAAAAAGAAACGTACACTGCAATAATCTGAAGAACTGTAGTTAACTGTAGCTGTAAAGTACTCGGCTGTATAAGTTGTCAAAGGTGCATATGTACACTGCAATAATATGAAGAACTTGGCCCGGGCAGAGCTGCTGGTCGGGCATTCCCGGACTGTTTGTAAGTTTCTTTCTTTCTTCTTCTTCTTCTACCAATTCAAAGATGCTCACCTTGAAAAGGAAAATTTCAGAGATGCTATGCTTAGCTCATGATCTTCTGTGTATATACTCGAAGACGAAATCAGCCTACTTTGGGTCCGCAGCTGATCGTCGCCCTGCCCATGGAGCCGATACTCTCTGATACGTGTCCAGGAATTAATCAAGTGGACATGAATAAACTTAAGTGGGGGTGCACATTGTACACGATTTCGGTGTATGCGGTGCATGTATTAGCTTAATTTAGTCAACCAACGCGCAACATGGGAGCCTCATCGAGAGAAGAACGAAGCAATACGTTGACTTGACTACCGGAATATATCAATGTACGTATGCACCGGCATAACACCACCACCACCACCACCACCACCACCAATGGACTGACTATATTAGGTCACAGCATACCAACGGCAGATTTACAAACACAACCAAAAGAGCTGGTACGTGGTGCAAGGGACGACCGACACTATTTGCGTACACAAATTAAGCGAGCGCCAATGAAAATGGCTGCTGCTTCCGTCTCGTCGGCGAGCCTGGCCACCACCTGCCTCCTCGCCTTGCTCCTCACCGGCTGGCTGGCCGTGGCACTGCCCACCGCCGACGCGAGCCGTCTGCCCACTGCGATGCCACCGGCGGCGTCCCCGGCGCTCGCACCGGCGCCGGAGTCGGGCTCTGACTACGCCGGCCGGATGCTTTTCGAAGGCCGTGGGCTGCTCGCCGGTGGCCTACGGCTCGCGGGGAGGTTGCTTCTTGGCGTTGGATTGTAACTTCTGAGGAGGAAATGCATGCGTATTCTAAATATGTCGAGTGTCGTTGGTGCTCCATCGACTTTGCCTTGTTCGTTGCTTCGGATTTCATACTGTCTGTCTCACTGCAGTATCTGTCATTTTTTCTTTCTTTTTTTGCAGTCGAAACCGTTAAATTTCTTGGTTGTTCAATAGAACAATTCCATCTTGTTGCAAAGTTTATCGCCGTGTCTGTGTACGCGAGCATTGTAATTTTGTTTTTCCTTTTTGCCGCAGATTCATTTCATTGGTTAATAAAATGTTCATGATCTGTTTTTTTCGTTGCTTCTTTTATCTCCGCCACCTCAAATGAACCGCGGCTGTTGTTCTTGTTGAGTAACCGTCATTGGCGAGTCCATTCGAACGGTACCTCGTATACAATGATCGTAATCGTAAGAACGATGAAGAACACAAGAACACAACAATAGAATGAACACGAGATATGGGACTTCGAGGTCCGCTTTATCCCTTCGTAACAATCGTGGTTACAATGAGAGGGGGGGTGACCCTCTATTTATAGACTATGGGATGAGGAGTTCAACTGGGCCAGGACTCTCCGGTCCTGGGCTCAGATCGGGCCAGACTCTCCGAGTCCCGGGCCCGGCTTAACACTCCCCTTGAACACTCATCCAACATGTTCATATCTCGTCAAAACTCCATAAAACCCAATGGGAAAAATTTGGAGAAAGAGTACATGTCATGCGTTTTCTTCAGGTTGCACGAATTGCCTCATCAAAAACCTTAGCAGAGAAACTTCGTGAAAACTCGTAAGGAAAAAAGTACAATCCACCCAATTTCATTTTATCTCCGTGATTTATTCTTTGGGTACTGATCTTCGTGATCAAGATTCAATAATGAGTTCGTGAAGATTCTCCCCGATTCGCACTTCTTTAAGTCTTATCATTCCAATTCTACGTGTGCACCTTTCAAAGCTAGATGCTGGAAGTGACTTTAGTGAATAAATCTGCAAGATTCTCACATGACTTAGTATGCAGTACTTTAATTTCGTCCATCTTTTGCAATTCATGAGCATAGAATAACTTGGGGTTGATATACTTTATGAGGGGACTCTTCACATAACTCATTTGCACTTTCGCAATACAAGCTACATTATCTTCATAGATAATTGTGGGGGTTTGCGCGGTATTCAATCCAAATGACTGCTGGATGTGGTGAATCTTCCGCCGAAGCCAAGCACATTCCTGTGAGGCCTCGTACAGTGCTATAATTTGCGAGTGGTTCGTCAAAGTCGATACAAGACTTTGCTTAGACGATTCTCATGGAATTGCAGTTCCACCACATAGGAATACTTAGTATGTTTGCGACTTGGTCAGATAAGGGTTCGACAGAACCCGACATCCGTGATAGTCATTCATACCCAAGTCTTGGTTCTTTCGAGAATAGACCAAGTTCTTTGCTTTCTTGGAGGTAACGGAAGATGTCCATTATTTCCCGCCAATGCTTTTGGTAGGTTCTCAGATATACCTTGCTAATAGGTTTACGGCAAATGCAATGCCCGATCTAGTACAGCTTTGCTAAATACATGAGTGCTCCTATCGCACTCAGTACGGAATTCTGGTCCCGTGACTTCCTCCCCTCTTCTTTAAGTCTCAGACGGGTCCTTGTCTTGTCCGCAAGGATCTCCGACCATCGGCACTTTCAAGGATATGCCTTTTCAAAGCCGAACTTTTCCAACACTTTCTGAGTGTAGGTTGGCTGATGTACTAGAATCTCTTCCGGGGTATGCTCAAGCTGCAAGCCTAGGCAGTATTTGGTTTGATCCAAATCTTTTATTTCGAACTCTGACTCCAGGTAAGAGCTTGATTTCTTAATACCTTCTAAGGTTCCAATGATATTCAGATCATCTTCATACACTGAGATTTATACAAAATCCATCCTGGGATCGTCGTATAAATACACAGGGATAATTCTCATTGTTTGTGTAGCCTTTCTTGCATAGAAAGTCGCTTCGAGCGATTATACCACATTCTGCCTGATCGCTTCAGTCCATACAGTGACTTTCTGAGTTGCACACTGTATAGATTTCTATTTGCTCTATCTTGGTTCGGGACAGGGATACATTCAGGTATCTTCATATAAATATCTGAATTCAAATTTCCATAAAGGTATGCAGTTACCACATCCATCAATTTCACTTCTAACTTCCAAGTTTGCTGCCATTGAGATAAATATCTAAAGGTAATTCCGCCCATGACCGGGGAATAGGTTTCTTCATAACAATCTCTGACGTTGAGTGAAACCTTGTGCAATGAGCCTTGCTTCTTTCATTTCTCTTCAACAAATACCCACTTATGCCCTACAGGGTGCACATGGGGAGGTGTGCAGCTTACAGGCCCAAACACCTCTCTTTTATTCAAAGAGAACGATTCAGTTTCTATTGCCTTCTTCCAATCTTCTTAATCTGACCTTTTCTTATATTCAACGAGCGATGCAGGCTCTGGATCAAGATTGATGATTGTGATAATTTTCTTTGCAACATTGGCTGTTGGCTTATTCATAGATTCTCCCAAGATCATAAAGTTTATAGCTATGTCTTCAAGGGGCGATATTTCTAATGCTTCTATTTGCTTACCGCTACTTTCAATTGCGGGGCAAGTCCCTTTAGTTTTTCAGCTCCGATGTGTGCGCACACATCCATGCTGATGTCTCCCTTCATGGGGATGTTCAATTCTAGTATGCCTTTTCTGAAGGTTCCATACCGTGCAGTCTCAACTGCTCCCCTTCCGATTCTGGGGTACTTTGGTGATCGGTCAGTGTCAAGTCCTTCTCATCCTTTTCACCAAAGCGCCCGGTTACTTTCGATTCGAGGGGCCGGAGTTCTCGCCCTTCGAGGCCTTAGGACGGGATTAGGGATACCTTCATGGTATTTCAACCCTCTCCTGCATTACGTGCAGCATATGCGACTTGGTCACGCTCTTCAAATCACTAAAGTGGTTAGGCGCTTGATTCGCTAATGCTTGCAAATCAATTATCTTCTCGATCGCAATTATTTTCTAGACTTCAATTGTCTTCTAGACTTCGATTATCTTCTGGACTTCTCTATTTGCTTCACTAGTGCGCGGGTCATATGCATGGATTTCAATTATCTTCTAGACTTCAATTATCTTTTGGACTTCTCTATTTCTCGACATTTTACATCAAGGGTTGATTTCCTCCCCCTAATGACGAGAAATAATTCTCATCTAATATGCTAACAAATGGCGGTCGCATGCAAATCTCCAGTCGTGGGGTCCAAGTACCTGATTATGGATGCTGTCTCATAACCAACGTATATCCCAGACTTTTGGAGAGTGCCCATTTCAGTTTGCTGTGGTGGTGGTATAGCTACATAAACCTTACAACCAAACATTCAAAGATGAGAAATTTTCAGTGTTGACCCTTGCGCTAGTTGCATAGGTGAATGGATGTTATATGCCGGTGGTCTAAAATTGATGATAGTTGCTGCATGCAGGACTGCGTGTCCCCAACATGTAGTTGGTAAATAACAATTTTGCTAGTCCATTCTGGGTGTGGACATGCGGTACGGGATGCTCAATTTTAATTCTCATTTTCACACAATAATCATCATATACCCTTGAAGTAAATTCTCCGGCGTTGTCCATTCTGGTGGACTTCACATGATGATAAGGGAAATTATTCTTAATGTTAATTATCTACGAGATTAGCTTTGCAGAAGCGGGGTTTCTCGTAGACATTAAACAAACGTGCGACCGTTTCGAGGAAGCATCGATAAGCACCATAAAATACCTAAATGACCCTTACAGGGGCTGTTTAGGACCGCAAATGTCTCCCTGGATACGGTCCAGGAATGCAGGAATTTCGTCCTTTACTTTCAGAGTAGAGGGTCTAGTAATCAGTTTCCCGATGGTACATGCAGGGCACACAAAATCTTTCGGATTCGGGAAGTTCTTTACATTGACACTATGTCCCTGTGAATTGTTAATTATATTTCTCATCATCCTAAGACCTAAGTGGCATAATCTATCATGCTAGAGATAGAAGAGGTTTAGAGCTTCTAAATATAGTTTTCGTAGCGATAGGTCGCAGATGCCTTAATATTAGTGTAGTATAGCCCATTTTCAAATGAAGAAAGTCGTTCTAATACCATTATTCTACTATTTTCGTCACGCTTTGTAATGAGCAGTTATTCCTTACCATGCTCTTCTTCAGTCTCTACGTGGAAACCGTTAGCACGAATATCCTTGAGAGTTCTAGTAGATTATGGGCACAACAAGGCTTCTTTAATGACCAAAGTTGTGTCCGTCGGGAGTATAATTGTGGCCCTTCCTGAGCCTATTATACATGTATCGCCGTCATGATTGTCGTAAGGCTACGAGCATTCTTCTTGATCGATCAAAAATTCCATCTCTCTCAAGGTGGTATTCATTGTGCCGCTACCTGCTAAGCACACTTCCTCCATAGGGCGCTACATGCATTCTAATATAATGTACTTTATTAATATGTAGCAGAAATCCGGCAACACATAAAATAAAAATACTTCAGATATTAGAACATAACTTGCTATCATAAATACGGGAAATATAAGTCTTGCAGACTCATCATAAGAATTTAATGCTTTGCTCTTCTAGAGCCTACAACCATTATTCAAAGTTCATCACAATCACAAAATGCAAGTGATCAGTAAAGGATCTAAGTGCAATGCGTGCACTAGATCGAATCAAAGTATTCGTAAACTTCGCCTCAATCGCTACATGGCGATCTTCTCCTCTTGGGCAATTACTACCGTGGCTGCTATGTCCAAAGGAGGGATGATGGGGTCGCTACTAGGTCATCCATATCCATAAGTGCAACTAATGGGTGTGGATCTTCCGTGTCGCAATGGTGAGGTGTGCCTCATGCTATCCTTTGCCCCTTTTCTTAGACTCAGAAACACCAATTACGTGCGACTCACGACCTTACCCTTCTTGCCCTTCTCCTTCGTGAGAGGCTTCATCACCTTGTAGTCGCTAGTATTGGCTTCATGGCCAATATTGCTACTAGGTGGTCGTGAGATGTAGTTCTTCCTTAGAACATCATCTTGAGCTTCTACAATTTTCATGATGTCAATCATCTGCGGATACTACTTGTAGCCATTTTGACAATAATCTGCGTGCGGATTGCACCGCATTCGGGTAAAGGTAGAGATGGTCTTTTCAATCTTCGCTCATTTGTGATTATATTATCACATAATTGAGATTGTATAAATTACGACCATGCTTGGGTCGCTTCTTGAACTCTGGTTCGTGATGCGATCATTTTTCATATTCATGCAAAAGTTCATAAGATTATTCTTTGTAATTTCCATAAAATGGTTGCAAAATTCTTATAATGCTCTTCGAACTACTAGTTCGTGATTCCGTATTTTTCTATGCATTTTCATGATTTACTGCTATTTTCAGTGATTAAAAGCAATATTAATAATCACAAATAATCAAAAACAGTAAATACAATAAATAAATTGCATAAAAAATAAAAATAACAAGGTGAAATATGCTTCAAATGCAAAAAAAACCGATTCAAAATTTGAATTCTTGAGGCCCTTTCTGCTGGAATATGAATTTTCGGTGAATTCTGCAATTTTCAGGGGCTAAAACGTGAAAAATTTCAGTTCTGAGAAATTTGCGCGTAATTTTCAGAAATTACGAGGGGTTTTCTGCAAGAAATCCTTATTTCCGAAAAATTATCGTAATTTGCAAATTTACGAGGGGTTTTCTACAAAAAATTCCTTTTTCCCCTTTTTTTCTTTTCTTTTCCGGCCGGTTAAATGGGCCGGCCCAAAAGCCGGCCTTCTCGGCCCTTTTGCAAAAACGGGAATTTTTTTCATTTTTTTTTTCGAATTTCATTTTTTTTCTTTTTCCCGTCGGTTATACGGTCGGCCTTTTAGTCGGCCGTTCACGGCTTTTTGCCGGCAGAGGGACTCAGGCGCGACGGCCCTTCATGGAGCCGCCGCTCTTCACTGCCATGCGGCGGCGGCTCCTCCGTGGAGCCGCCGCGCTCTCAGCAGCGGCGGCGGCTCCTTCGTGGGAGCCGCCGCTCTCTTCTGCAAGGCGGCGGCTCCTTCTTGGGCGAGGCGCAGGCGGGCGGCGCGGCGGGCGACGCTGGGCGAGGAGGTGGGGCCGGCGCTCGGCGGGAGGCCGGCGGTGGAGGCGGCTTGGCCGGTGCAAAGAAGCGCCAGAGCGGCGCATGCGCGCGAGGAGGCGGCGGCAGCTTCATGGCGGCGGCGGCACTCCCCTTTTCCGTGTGGTCTTGCGCGAGGAGGCGGTCGGCCTTGCGCGGCGGAGCCGCGGCGGGGCGGTGGCGCGGCGGTCGTTCTTCTTGGCGGCTCCATGCGTGCGCGCGCCGCGCGGCTTCAAGGACGCCACGGGCGTGGGGTGGTGGAGCGCCGTGCGGCTTCAAGCCGGCGCGGCGGCGTGCTCAGTGCTCCTTTTTTTTTTTTTTCTTTACGTGATGTGTTGGCGCGCGGGCGCTTCAGTTGGCCGTCAGGCCCTCGTCGGGCTACTACCGCAGTTTACGTGGTGGTGGCCATGGACACATTTTTTTCATATACTATTTATGTATAATCACGGTGCATATTCGCCATCGCTCATTTGAGAAGAATAGTATTCTTTCGTTCATGCAATTACCGATTGACGACTTCGAGTCGACTCGCGGTAGATTAGAATGAATTGGCAATTTTAATCTACGGTACAATCAACATCTGATCTTTCATGCAATCTCCCGATCGACATTGTGTCGGCGACTTCAAGTCACCATGCGGTAGATTAGAACAGATTTGCAATCGTAGAAAAACAATCTAGAAAGCAAATTTGCAGAATTGAAAGCAATCTAGAAAATACGATTCAATCTACGAGTGTCGTTCTTCGACGGTTACCTTTCGATGCGAGGAGAGTCGATCGTGCTGATAACGTGTTGAGTAACCGTCGCTGGCGAGTCCAGTCCGAACGGGTACCTCGTATACAATGATCAGAATCGTAAGAACGATGAAGAACACAAGAACACAACAATAGAATGAACACAGAGATATGCGGGACTTCGTGGTCCGCTTTATTCCTTCGTAACAATCAGGGTTACAATGAGAGGGGGGGTGACCCTCTATTTATAGACTATGGGATGAGGAGTTCAACTGGGCCAGGACTCTCCGGGGTCCTGGACCCGTACTGGGCCAGGACTCTCCAGAGTCCTAGGCCCGGTTTCTTAACAGTTCTATTTGTGTGTTTCATTTACAACTCATTATGGAAGTGTGTCGTCACTCATCAATCTATTACATTGTTAAAACAATAGAAAAAGAAGCCCACAAGCACTACACAAACTGGATCCACCACCAACACTACCACCAGCCTCCACTATCACCGTCACCAACCGCCACCGCCAGGGTTTCGGCTACTGGTATCTGTTTTTTACTTGGGGGCACTGATAAAACCGAAATGAGCGATTTTTGGTTTTTTCGGCAAGTTTTGGTCGAAATTTTCAAACTGAAATTTGAATTTTGAAAAAATAGCCGAAAATCAGCCAAAATTCATTGAAAAAATCGGCCAAAAATAGGCACTCACAGAAGCTGCCCAGGTTTGCAGATAACAGGTTTACAGAAGTTAAGAAGTCAGAACCAATGAATCTGTACATAAATCAGAATTCAGAACTAGTTTGTACAGATATCAGAATTCAGAGTTCAGAGTTCAGAAGTCAGAAATCAGAGTTTGTACAGAAATCAGAAATCAGAGTTCAAAAGTAAGAACCAGTAAATCTGTACAGAAATCAGAATCCATATCTCAGTCTCAGCTAGTGACATGAAGCTTGTAAGCAGCTTCAGTTCGTGGTCCAAGTACTAAATCAGCTTCAGAATTTCCAAGATGCATGTTCCGTAATCCGTATTGGCAGAGTGCAATTGTCTCCATACTAAATCACATTTTTCACTGCAACACTAGCTGGCTAAGTACTAATGCTCTGAATGATGAAGTGAAGAAATTTCTGAACCTCTAGGTCAGCCAGTAAGTCCAGCAGGTTCAGGTTGAGGCAAATTTCAGAATGACAAGTGAAGAATAAAATGACAAGTTGACGACCGAAAGCAGAATAGGACCTGGCCAGCCCAAGAACAAGAACCAAGTCAACTGACACAGCTACATCACCCAGACAGAATAGAATTAAGATTACAGATTATCATGAATTACAGAAATAATCCAAAACACACATAATTCAGAATTTTATATTACATGTTTTCATCCAAAGCACATAGAATTCAGAATTTCAGAATTGTTAAGCACGAACTTCTCGAGGTCAAGCCCATCAGTACATCATCTCTGAGATAATTGACAGCTTGACAAGATATCCTCTTCCACTGCCTTTATATCGAAAGATGTACAAACAGTTAAGATATCATGAATAATACAAAAGAGTATACTGTAAAGAAGTAGCAAGGGTAAAATATCACTTCTATACGCATTTAGGAGACTTTATATACTCATTTTCAAGTCCAATTGTCCAATTGTTTAAAATAATTAAGCTTCAGCAACCTATTTCTTAATTATACTCAACGATGTAGGCCCAGTCCACAAGTCGCACATGACCATAACACCATATACACACCAATCTTCCTTGAATTTCTCCACATACCCTTCCATTTCCTCAAAGTGTAGCACATGAGTACATAAAGTACTCCGCAAGTCTTGAGAAAAATGCATACGCATAGTTTTCACAAATAGGGCTTATTTGGTTCTTTTGCACAAAACAATATTTTGTGTTTAAATGTTTTACATAAAACACATTTGGCAAACATAGTTTTAATTAAGTAATTAATTGATTCACTAATGAAGATTCTAGCTACGGTCACTAGTATCGAGGCTCTAGCCGCCAAGGTTTGAAGAGTAGGGCTCTAGCCGCGTAACAACAATATAAGAGTTCCAACTACTCCGGTTCCCAAAATAATTCTTTGAAAACAAAACTAAAATATACCATGTGAAAACACACTTTACCCGCCCTTAATCATGGGCACGGCTATTCGAATAGTTTTACACTCAAAAGGTTATATAGCTTGACCCACACGAGATAATTAGCTTATATTGTCCCTTTCACACACTTCTAAAGATGTGCGACTAAGTGATTATCACCAGGCCTTTACAATACCTTATCTGATGAGGATTAAATTCTTAAATAATGCTTTAACATTTAATTAAAGACCACATGACACTTATGGTCGTAACTCCGTGGTTAAAACCCCCTGTGGTCGTGAGAATCCCAGGGGTTGCTCTACGAGTACTCTGGTCGGAGAGGCACTGTACCTATTGTCCGTCCAAATAACTACTCGAAGAATCTTTGAACTGGTACTTGGAGCCGATTCCAAGTATATTTCTTCCGTGTGATGAATGAGATATGTGTCGATTCGCTCCAAACCACACGATGCTTTTCAACCCTAAGTTACCGGCAATAACTACTACACAGTTTTTGCCCATGTTCGTCTCCCACTGATACCAACCGGCGATCAGGTGTTCTTCCACTGACAACAACTGCCGCCCCGACCAAACGCGTTGTTTCCATAATGTGTCTTCCCCAGAAATAACTGGCACCTCTTCGCTACATATTTAAGGGTGGACGACGAACAGTATTACAAGAGAACAACTAAAGCACAACAAACAAGACGAAGGAGAGGACAAATGATTCAATATCACTATAGACAACACAATTTCTCCAAGTAATATACTCAGTGTAATTAGGGCTAGTCTGTTGCCTTGCCAAAGGCATCCTTGCAAAAATCAATTCATTGTAATATAGAGCAACCCTATTCTCCTCCAAGAATTCTCAGCGGTTTTTCTTATTTCATTTCGTAAGATCAACGACTTGATCGTCGATATTATCCTTACATCAGCCCGCCTGATGAGCTTAACCGAAGTTATGGAAATCATTTACCATCGATCCAGAGCTCACCGTCATGGGGGATAACCTGCCCAGACATGGACGTCAATTACCAACACCCAGCACAAGCCCTGACACATATGGAAGTCATTTACCATTATTTGCACTACCCAAAATATGAAAGTACATTTACCATATTCTATACATCTCAAGATATGGAAGTACATTTACCATACTCAATAGAACACCTATCAACTACAGCCTACGGGCTTAATGCTTGGACTCAATTAATTAGTTGGCTAGGTCCTCTCCATTCTGGACATGTGGTTGTACAGTAGTACTCAGTTTTGATAGTCACAAGCGCTGGTCCTTAATATGACTTTTGCGGAACTTAACACATTAGAAGTTCTCGTGCTCTAGCTGCACCCGCCTGAACTTACCATTCACCTAAGTCTAAACAAATTTTCACTATTTTATTTTATAAATCAATGGCAATATCTATTGCCATACATTTCTCAAAAAGATTTGCATAAAAGGCAATAATAGTTTCCTCCTAATGGGTGATCATGACCGACGACGCATGTCTAAGTAATTCTATCGTATTAATTAATCCAACAATAATGTAATCAATATGATTGATTTTCTATACTAGGGTGACAAAGGTTCATGGACAAAAACATCAAATGAATACATTAATAGAGTTAGGATTAACTAACAACTTAGGATTTGAACTTATCATTTTATGTAAATAGCAATGCATACTAATTTTGAAATTTAAAATAGGATTTGAAAACATAGGTACAATATGATCAAAGGAGACTTGCTTTCACCAAAGGTTGAGTCCATCAAGTCCTGGTTGGTCCAAATTGACGTCGTGACATCGCACTCTACATGCGCGAATCGAGACCAAATAAACAATAGAAAAATTATAAATTATAAAAATTATAAAATTAGAACCATTACATAAATTATGAATTTATATTAATTAAGAAATAAGAATTGACTTAATCGGAGTTTGTATGAAAGAGTACGAGCCTCTGGAAGTTTAACGGAATTGGAAATAGCTGAAAATGAGAAAGAGGGGAATATTGTATGGAATATTCCTTTTGGGTTAGATTACAACACAATAGAGTATGACAAGTGGGCCTGATTGCGAGTGAAAGAAAGAAAGAAAGAGAAGAAGAGAGAGTGAGGATGACAAGTGGGACCTCATATGTCAGTGACATGAAAAGAGAGAAAGAAAGAAGAACAGAGGAAGGAAACATAGCAGGGTAGCAGAGGCTGGGGCGTAGGGTGCTAGCGGTGAGCAGCGGCGTGGGAGCACCCAAATGGCAAAATGGAATCCCGACGGGGTTCCTCACCTTCAGGTGGCGGCGGAGAGGCTAGAGCGCCACTAGGGTGGCGGTGGCACCAAGCAGCTTCTGATCTTGGCCAGCAGTGCATGGCGGCGCCCGGCAGGTGCAGCGATGCTCCGGGGAAGGTGGCGCGCGCACGGACATGGAGACAACATGGGGAAGCGGCCGAGCGGGTTGAGGTGGCCAAAGAGCGGCCGAGGCGGTAGAGCAACGGCGACCGGCGGCAGGAATGGGGTGGCGACGGCGGCTTGCGCCAGTGATGGAGAGGCCGAATCGAGGTTGGTGATGGGTTGAGGGAGGTCGGGAACACGTGATGACGCTGTCCACTAGGCTCGTAACTCATTGGAGAAGGAGATCGAGTGACGGAAGAGTTTCGGACGGGAGGAAGACGACGACGAATTTCTGGCGATGTGCTGTGGCAAACGGAAAATTGAATGAGGGGAAATATTATTAGCCTCGAGAACATGACGTGACACGGTTAGGAGTTCCAAAAACTCACCGGAGCGATCGGATCTCTAGATGGGGGTGTAGCCAGCGCTCGAGAAGAAGCTCGTGTGGTGACGACGGTGCTCAGGAGACTATTGGAGTTGGAGGGGGTGGGAAGTGGGGTGAAGGACGGTTGGGGTGCTCCATTTTATAGATATAGTCGGGTTAACTGAGTGGTGGGAATGTGAGTGGGATCGATGGCGAAATTTTGGCTCGGGTTTAGAAACTGTAGAAACGGCGATGCATTGATGGCAATGAGAAATGGCAAGAATGAACACACGTGTTGATGGTGTCGGTTTCCTTCGAGGTAGTGTGAATGAGAGCAGCACGAGAGCATGGAACAGGCAGCGTGGCGGGACGTGACACACACAACGCGATCGGGGCATGGCCAGAGCGCGGCTAGGCTGGAACAAAGCAGAGCAAAGACAAGGGAAAAAGGAAGGAAATAAAGAAAGAAAGAAAGAAGAAAGATGGAAAAGAAAGTGGGCTAGAGAAATGGGCTTTGACACCGTAGAGAATTTGTGGAAAAATTCAAATGACAAAATTTGGATTTGGAGACGACCTTTGAATTCAAACAATGGAAATTTGATTTGAAGTTGAATTGGGATTCGAGATTCGAGATTTGATTATTTAGATTGATTTGAAATTCAGAATTGGATTGATTTAGCAAAAAATCCAATTAAAAGCCAAATGTTTGAATTAATTACTTTACATTAAAAAAATTTACAAGAGGGGCAAAATTGGGATGTTACAGTCCTACTAGGAACCTCTACCGAGTTGTCATCGGAAAAGAGTTTTCGAGTCGTAGTCAAGTGCATATGAAGCTACATGGTTACACACTTAATAGGATGGAATGAAATAGCTTAGATATGATCCATTCGTATGGACTTAGCGCTTTAATGGACCCCTAGCGTAGAGCTCCACTAAGGGACTCTTTATAAGGGGAGACGTGGGGCTTTTGGGAGGACGTCGCACCACCCACAAAAACCATAGCCATCACCACCCTCTGAAGGCCCTGCCGTGCACAATATTTATAAGGGGATATTTAGAATGGTTCCCTTCGCAACTAGAACAATTGATATTGTGTTCATTGACACTATGATCTATTTCTCTACAACGGGCACATGCACAATCTTCTGACTTATTTGGTTGGCAGCACTTCAAAGGACAACGGTCAAATTTGATGTAGGACATCGAAATAACAAGTTTCTTTTGATCACTCTTGCTTGACATCACATACTGTTGGCGAAAAGCAGCAGTGAATTTTGCCCAAGTGACGGTTTGCTCATCCTAATGGGCGGTGCAAAAGTTTTGCCACCAATCTAATGCAACTACTTCAAAACGATGGGCGGCATAGAGAACTTTCTCATTATCATAGTTTAAAACAAATAATAATAATAATTTTAACAAGTATTTTTACAAAGCTCACATAACCTAATCAGTTTGTTTCACAAAGCTGCATAAGTTTATTCACACAGCTACCCCTCCTAATTGTTTTATAAAAATCTACCCCTCGTGTGAAATCTCTGAGCATATCTATGACCGTGGGTGTGGCTATTCGAATAGATTGTTAACACTCTGCAGAGGTTTGTACACTTTACTCATAAGATGCAATCAACTTGATCGGAGATGATCATAACAAAACCTTTTCGAAACTTCATCTTGACAATTGACCCTCATGATGTGTTTTACCGCCGTACCAATCCTGACAAAGTTATTTGGTTTAACACACATCGTTGGACCTGAAGACGGCAAACCGCTCATAAGTGTGATCCGACACAGTAGTACACACCTCCGCCCTGGCACACAGTATAACCTACATGCATGTGTAGTCAATGCCACAATTTCATAGCTTACTAAGTTAGGCATGTCTCATACAAGGCATATGGCCATACAGTTATTGCTCAGTTCAATGGCGTATAAAATTAAGTTCTTAATTGACCAAGGTGCGACTGCCCAATTTCTAACCAAATTACCAAGATTCATATTTTCCCAAGCATGAAATTCCACCATATCTTAATTCTTTCTACTCGCCTCCGTCTAAATGTTTTCCAACACTGTTGGTTAAGTGCATCACATGCCATCAACGAGTAACAACATACATCACACAGTTTTTACACAAAGTTCCATAATTACTTAGTCAAGTTTAGATTTGCAACTCAAAATGATATCAATAACCCGTTGCATGGCTAAGCAGACTATTTGTGTCTAACCAACCCACGTTGGTGCTATGATAATACCAACTAATGATTAACCAACCTAGGGTGACAAAAGATCACGATAATACAATGAGCAAAGTGGATATAATCAAATAGGTGTACAGCTAATCCCAACATATTTAAAGAATTAAATAATTGAAGTAACATGTAACAATTTGAATAAAAGTAATTTAGTAAAAACTAGGTTTAACATGATCAAAGGTACTACTTGCCTTGCTATAACAATAATATTCTTATTTTATCTTCAATCTTCTACTTTCTTGACCTTCAACTCCTTTGAACAATTCCTAACGCCAATGTCTAATGAGAGAAAGCGCAAAACAAATAAAATTTAAAAAGATGAATAAAATAAATTCCAAATGGAAATTAAATAGTATTGTAAGGTAGGGCTTGATTTTAGATAAATTTAGAAATTTAAGTAGGTTCAATCGGAGTTCGTATGAGGAAAACAACCTCTCGAAAGTTTGATCTCAAGGAAAATGTTTGAAAAAAAAAAAGGAGAGAGAAACTGACATGTGTGTCAACAGAATATTCCCAAAATCTTTTATTTTTGAAATATTAAAAAAAAGGGTGAGTATATGACATGTGGGGCCATGGGAATTTAAGGATTTTCGATAATTAAATTAATTCTAGAAAAGGATAAAGATAGTGACATGTGGGCCACTGGTCCATGGACCATGTCCACGACATGGGGGAAGTTCATGGTGAACTGGGTTCAGGAAGAGATGTTTGACCAAGAGTTGACCTGACATGTTGGGCCGCATGCAAGTCAAGAATTTGTACTATGGTTGAGATTGGTTGGATGTCATGTGGGCCCGAATGTTAGAGAGAGAAAGGAGAAAGAAACTAGTCTGCCACGTGGACGATGACTAGGCAGCCACATAGGATGGTGAGTTGAGGTGGCGTTGACATGGCGTCGGTGATGTGGCACTAGCTATGTGGTGGTGCATGAGGCTCGAGGGCTCGCCGAGCTAGGGTTTGCGGTGGTGGCTATGAGTTGGCAAAACAAAAAGAGGGTGACGAGGCAAAGGTGGTGACGTGGGTGTGGCGGCGAGGAATGGTAGCAATCGCTGGCGGCGAGGGAAAGAGCGGCGACAGCGACGACGAGGCAGGACACATCAATGACGAGAGAGGAAGCATGATGTAGAACGCGGCGTGAGGATGAAGATGGCAGGCTCATGAAGGCGGGAGCTCATCGGTGGCAGTGGAACGGGGCGATGAAGAGTGGCAGTCGGAAAAGAGAAAGAGGGAAGATATCTCAGCCGACAGTGGATAAAACTGAACATCAAGAGAGGGAAAGCATAGATCAGGGGCTAGAACATGATATGACGCGAGTAGCTTTGAGAAAAACTCACCAATGCAGCAAGGAACATGGCGGAAAGGTTTCGATGTCGCAGGTATGGTTGGAGATGGGGAAGATGAAGACAACATCGGCGAACAAAGGCTCTAGAGCTCAAGCCGATGGGTGCATCGTGTGGAGGAAGGCGAGGAGAATGAGTGCGGCAATGCAAAGACGTGGATCGGGAAGAAGAGCTTGGTCGGAGGCACACGGAGGTGTTCCAGTGGCGACAGCGAGGGCATCGAGAGCAGCGAAGCGAGGCACACAGGGGCATGTTATTTATGGCCTTGGTGTGCGTGTGGAGCATGGACACCGGATCAGCGGCGTGGTGGAGTTTGTGTTGCGCATGCGCGCTAGTAGCGGTGACGAAGTCCTGCTGCGAAGCGGCTGTGGCTGGTGGCACTGGCAAGTGGGCTGGCGATGCTGGGCTGAAAAGGTGGCATGGGCTGGTTGCGGTGCAGTTGGCCAAGAGATAGAGGAGGGAAAAGGGTCGGGTAGGTAAAGGGAGATGGGCCGGGGATTAAGCGGGGGAAATGAGGCGGGAAACGGGTACATGCCAGTGGTAAAACGGGAGAGAGAGAGAGAGATGAGTGGGCCGCATCAATTCGGCCCACAAAGGAAAATGAATTAAGAAATAATTTCAGAATTTAGAAAAAGCTAAAAATTCAAATGAGGCAAATAAATAACAAATAAATTTGGAAAAATCTAAGAAAATTCAGTAAAATTCCTTTGAACACAAGGAACTCAACTAACATTGTTTTTCATTTAATCGATGTTTACATTAGTCAAATTAAATAGTTTAAATTTTGGAAATTCCCAATTAAGCTTTATTAACTCAGGGAAAATCGGTGAAATTTTTTAGGGACCTATACTACTCAAAAGATTTTTAAAAACCTAAATTTTGGGATGTTACAGGTTATCAAGTAAAGTTATCAAGTGTAGTCACCTAGCTTTTAGCTTAATCAACACAGTATCAAATGGACAACTTATTGGCTATAAAACCTAATGTAACTAAGTATAACTTTGTCGTTGGGTTCATTAAGCTACAGGGAGTGATATAAACGCTTTCAAATTAGAGTTAGCCATACCATCCCATAGCTAATTAGAACCAACCACTACCAATCGGCTAATGCAAGCGCCAAGGTTCTGGCGATAGCTTAAACCACGCAGCTGGTAGTAGTTGATGGGAGCAACGATGTTAGCTCAACTACCCTTAAGAGCCGCACTCCTGGACGTACCTAGAGACGACAGTGCTGGCCAGCTTACATTAGAGTCACGATGCTAATAAGATAAAGTGCATTAAAGCTTATAAATTCTACTCAAATCAAACTCAATCAAAAGGTAAATTTCCGAAAAAAAAATTTGCTGTTAGATTGGTAGTATCTGTTCTTCGGTTACCATCTAGGCGAGAGTTATTATCCAAGCCTCATTCACGCTGAAATAACATCGTTGCTTAATTCATATGGATTTGGATCCTAGATCTAATGCACTTAGGGCACTAAGGGACTAAGCTTCACTAGGACCAAGTGGGACTGATTAGGCTTGGTTGCTTAATTCATATGGATTTGGATCCTCCGTATTACTTCACTGAACACATGCTGTTACAGTGTTTTGCATTAATTTTTCTAGTCATTGGATTCAAGGTAAATGGTCCATATTTCATGGAGTATTGTAGCATGGTTGTTGTAGCTGTTCTTTTTTATAGCTTGACACTGTAGCATATTCCTATAGAGGCTCAATCCTAACCATACAAGCTTTTGATCAAATGGTCTAAAGTGCTCCTATTGCAGGATGTTGTAGCCCTCTGCATTAGTAGGTAATCCTCTTCCAATTCATATACCCTGAAGTGTAGGCCCTCTTGACTTTTGGCCTAAGATGTACCACTAAGCATTCGTAGGGGATACCAGATAGCCATGGAAATAAATCTTGGTCAAAGCATAGCCATTAGCATATTAATCAAAATGTGCAGGGAGGAGCGGCCGCGCTGCTCTCTTCTCTACAGACTACATTTGCATCACCAGCACATACACGACACAAGAGTAGTGTTGCAGTGGCCCAGAGTATCACATGCATCAGCCATCAAGAGAGGGGGGGAAAAAAGCAAGGCGAGGAGGATTCGCTGATCTTAGTTTCTTATCATTCAGTTCATCAGATTCAAATAGCATGTTGCTCAAGGATTAAAGCACAACCATCTCAGGCGCTGGAGAGATTCTGATAAAACACATGCACAACAGCATTATGCAGATCGCGTCATTTCAATCTCCAGAACACAGCCCAGCACAACTGCTCCGGGGTGGAGGGAGAGGTGGGGAGGGGGTAGTGGGGAATAGGAGGTGTGGAGGAGAAAGAAAAAAAAAGGTGTATTTTTATTTAGTGTTTGTGTGTTGCAACAGAATGTTAAAAAAGAGTGATATATATCAGCGGGTGGGATCCTAAACCGCATAATAAATATTAATTTTCTTTCACACACGTATAAATTAACTCTGCCTATTGCATTGCCTACTACTACTACCCGAAAACTAAAATTTTAAACTCATAGATTGTTTACCTTTGGAAGTTGAAGTTGATGCCAACTTTCCTCCTGACGTATTGACCATTTTCAGCTATTGTTGGCTCGCAAGGAAGAGGGCTGTGCGTCAATGGTCACCTTCTTCCACCCTAAACCCAAGCCACGACTCGGTTCTCACGGCCATTGGCCTCTGCAGTCCTTGCCAGCCACATTGTGGCGAGGAGGTGGGAGGCTGGGGGAGGAGGCGGTGCGGCGCCGCGGTGGTATGCGAGGAGGTGGCGGCGATGCTTGGTCGGCCGGCGCGGAGCAGGAGGGGGCGGCGGCGGCGTAGGGGACGAAGATGATACGGTGCAGTGAACTCGAGATGGCAGCGTGACAAGGGAATGACGTCTTCGTCTCTGCCTCTTCCTCGTGCACCATTGCTGCCTCCCCTCCCTTCCCTCACAGTGTCTTCTTCCGTCCCCGACACCACCTCCCTACCTCCCCGCGCCGACGCCTTCTACGTTGTCGGATCCCCTCATCTTCATGCATGTCGTCGTTGCAACCCATGGACTGAGTGCCGAAGGGGGTCGGGATCTCTAAGGCACGAAGTGAATGTCGGACGGGCGTAGGTGCCGAGTCACGGTGCGAGACAGGAAGGATTGGTACGACAACGGATTTTGGTGTATGCATGTGAAGAAGTGAGACGGCAATGGTTCGGGTGGTTGCGGAAGAAGTGGGTTCATGGATATATTCACGAGTCGTGGGAGGATGACGGGGTGAGACCTCATCCCTTTCAGATTGTGTTCACATATTGACGCACCTTGCCGAGGAATTTGAGTAAAAAAGGACTCTTTAAGTCGGAAAAGAAAATAAATTCAACACGCCCATGGCAGCCAAGGCGATGGCAAGTAGAGACAGTCGGGGGCACAACCAGCAGTACAGAATGACGGCAGCCAGGCCGTGCAGACCCCAAAGCCTAGAATAGTGTATCAAGTGCATTTTGCAGAATCGTAACTGGGTTAACATCCTGGCGCACATTGACCGGGCAGCGATCGAAAAATAGACACACGCTAATGGAAGAGTGCCAAAGGAGATTAGTGAGATTTTTGGATTGCACCTCGAGTAGGGTTAGAAAAATGTCTTCTCTTCTATCTGTTATTGTAGTCTTTCAGCTGTGTCCAATTTTTCTTCTTCTAGGAATCACACCCATCAACGATCTATTCTGCCGCTCCAACCGTTGATTTTTGGTGTTAAAAAACCATTGAATTTTGTCGCCGTGGATTGCTTTCTCCGGACCTGCGCGATAATTGTCTGTAAAAAAGAATATCGGCTGCTTTAATCTCTTTAGCAAGACAAAATTGGATTTACAATGTCGTACTCTTCTCTTGTAGCTAGCCATATTGTTTTCTCCCTCCGCTAGAATGTCTATACTCCAAGATAATCAATCTTCTTTTCTCGGTTCAACCAATTTGTGTTCATTGGATTAGAATAACACCGTAGGCAGAGAATGTGCCGATGTGGCACTCTTTTGAGCCTTGTTTGCACTTAACTGATTAAGACCCAGCTTGGAAGGGAGGAATTCTAGATTATCTGATTACGACAAATGTACATGTAACACCCTGGCCTATCAGAGAAACCATAATGTCATCCATACATTTCTCACTCTAAATTTAAACCATAGTTATTTATAATTACAACAACCAATGAATGAATAAAACTCTACAACAAGCATATTAAAATAATTGCAATAAGGATAAATGTTCACACATAACTTAGGACCTCGTGCCCAAGAACGCTTGGGAGCACGCACCCAAGAACGTCCGGAACCATGTGCCCGAGAGTATTGATTAGCAGCATTGCTAACAATAAACCATTACCATAATGTAATCATATCTCATCATTACCCCCGCACTCTACTTCCGCTCATGATCCACATGCTCTACTTCCACTCATGATCCACATAATTATAATAATGTATCCAAAGTCCACTAATCAATTCTAAATAGATGAACTAAATCAACAAGGTATAACTGAACTAACTAAGTTGTGATAACTTCATGACTGATAGCATATGATGTGTATGTGCAACTCTCACCCTATGCATGTCGCCTTCAATATTCACTTAAAAACAACAACAAAGCAATGGTGAGTCCAAGATTCAGCAAATATGTAGTAGAACAATAAACATACACAACATAAACTTATCATTCATGTATTCCATCATCATCATCATTCATGTTTTTCCTCATCATCACCATATTTTTATTAGTGCAATGCAATACAACTCTATCTGTTCATTGGCTCATCATAAAGTTTATACCGGTATAACATACGTCGCTGTTCACCTTATCATATACCCATCCTCCTTGGACCGGGAATATCCACTCCCGTGGAGGCCTACCAAAGTAGATCTCACATGCCCACCCGAGGTGGATCTTTCTCTTTCATAACATGAATGTGCACATGATGCAAATGCAATTGTTCCATTGTCCATTAGCATGTCTCATCATCTTCATATTACCAACATTATCATAGCATCATCATCATTATCATATCATCATCATCATCATTGTCATATCATTATCATCTTTGCCATATCATCAACATTATCATATCATCATCATATAGACAGTGTAATAAGCATGAATGAAATATAAAGATATCATAAAAAAAATAATTATTAAAGACAAGTGACACACAAACCGATATCTACCACTCTATCATGCACTTGCCTTTTAGCCACGAAAAAAGGAAGGATGAGAAGATGAAACCAAACCTGACAACACCCCTAGATAAAGCCAATACTCATCTCAAAACATGCAACAATAATATAAGATCATAAAGCAAATTGGCATCGCTCCTACGCACAAACCAAATATAAATAGGAAAAAGTTAATTTTACAACCCTGGACTCTTACCAATTCCGAAAATCAACCCGTAACAATAAAATCGGACATTCGACACCCTCGAACTCTCAAAACCATTCAAAACTCACCCCTCTTCCTATACCACCTATTTTTCACCTCTACGGTATTCAACTTTTTTTCACTCCAATAGTTAAGAAAGTTATGAAGATAAAGCTACAAGATCACAGTGGAGGTCTTGCACTGAAACCAAAAAAGCCCCTAGCTCAACGCCTCACGGCCGGTCTGACTGCCGAGCTTAACCGTTCTGACCACCAGCGCTGGTCTGATCATTGGTTGTAGATAGGCAGCCCGAAAAATTCACAAAACGATCTAACTTTTGATCCCATGTTCCAAATCCTCTAAGATTTCATACATAGCTCATCAAGAATGTCAAGAACTATCAGACCCCAAATTTATAATTTGGAATCTTTTGTGTTCATGACACCAGTCCCTGGATCAGTAACTAGTGCCCACATTTACGTCATTGGATATCAAACACATATAACAAAAATGTAAAACTATTACATAATAATAACCAAGCATAAATATACCTTACGACTTGTGACTTGCAGAATGGCCGAACAGACCAAATATCTTTCAAAGAACAACAACGGAAGCAGAATAAAAATATGCCATATGGAACTCTCACGATATACCCACAAGCAATCGACTGGGCCCGCGACCTAGTTCTTGACCAACGCTTATAAGCATCCATGCAGCCTTCTTCTTTTATGCTTATTGAATAATAATATATTGAGTGAGCATGAGTAAACAACCGTACTCGTGAGCCAACACACATAATGCAGTTATATAATATGCAAGGTTGATCAAAGGAGTGGCTTGTGGTTCTTTTATTTGCATAAAGCCATTTATTGAAATAGATTAAGTAGTAGCAAATCCCGAGACCTATAGCATTTTTAACTAACACAGGTTTTTAACAAAGTTGAGTTTTTTTTGTAAAAATATTAGTGGAGGCTCCAACCTCCTATACCATTGAGTGCCTCCATCCACCCATGCTCATGTTCTTTTTCTGGTCACATCTCGTAGTTCTCACTAGTTCTCAACCATGAGCTCTAACCCATCTTTTCATTCCCTCCCACAAATTATTTTTAAAAAATGAAAGATAATTCAAGTAAGTTCTCGGCACCGCCCATGACCATGGGCACGACTATTTAGACAGTTTTATCACTCTACAGAGTTTGTACACTTTACCCACAAGAGACAATCGTCTTATACTATCAATACGCAACTGTAGGCATGAGACTAAGATTATCATCACAAGACCTTTACAATGTCCTACCCAACGCAACCCTATCCGCTAGGTTTTGCTACCAAAGGTGGTTTCCTAATGCAATACAATCGCACCACCCTTTGGACTCCCATCCTTTGGGGGGTTGTTAGCTAAGACCATAGTGCATGCCACCCTCCATAGCCCCCTTTTGCACCGTAGTGGCTTCCTAATGTATTATAGCTGCGCCACCCCGGAGTTTATCAACTAAGACTATAATACATGCCACATGAGTGAGATGATGAAGCAACATTGAGGCGAACAACTAGTTATCCAGGTTGTACCCATTATAGACTTATGGTTGCACTCTTTTTACAAGAGAGGTCATCACAACAACTCGGTCATTTATTGACTCGAGTGGTACTTCCCCATACCAACTTTGCCGTGCTCTTCCCAACACCCGTCATGCTTTTCAACTGCCCGAGTTGAAATCTGTTTATGATTTTGTTTTATTTTGAAATACTTTTCTGGTCAACATATCAGCCAGGCTCCATCCTCGTCTGCCCAAATCCAGTTTTCATGTTTTGAATAATTATAAGGGCAAATCATTTCCCACATGCCAATGTATCTAAGTAAGGCTAAGTATGTCACTTAGATACAAATTTATTAACTTGTATGCATACCATTAGTTCTAGGGTGACAAAGGATAGTGTCCAAGTTCAAGGATAGGAATGTTATACTCAATTATCATTAAGGTATTAATTATGAGCTAGTCCAACATAGTTGTATAAATCATAGCAATACAATTTCATAATTTAAAATAATATAATTACATTTCAAAAGTAGGTGCAACATGATCAAAGTGTTGACTCACATTACTCAATATTATAATAATCTTCTTGCTCAATATTTTGATAATCTTGGTCTTGTCCTTGTTCTTGTTGGGACCGCTGTTCCATCATGGCTTCAGATTCTAACTACACAGAATACGATTGAACCCAAGAACTTCTGAAAGCATTCAAATAAAATCCAATAAATCCAAAGACATTCTAACAAAAAGAAACAATTCAAATGAAAGTAAATATATCTAACAACATCTTGAAAGAAGGAAGTACTCCAGATGAAACAAATCATACTTAGTGGAGTTGACGAAGTAAATACCTCAGACGAAGTATATCCAAATGAAGTTAATGAAGGAAATACTTCAGACGGAGTGAAGCATATCCAGGGATATTTGGAATGATGGAGATACTTCGGACCATGGTAGGTAAATCCAAACCCTACTCGTTTGGTCTAGTGGTGGGGTTTTGGGGCGATAGTTAGACTTAGGGTTAGGTAACCATTTGATCCGGAGTGAGAGCGAGAGGGACCGAGCTCTCAAGAAGTCTGCTGGTGCAAGGAGTTAGGACTCCAATGGGAGGGAGAGAATATTCATATGAATTTTCTGTATCGGTTACCTAGATGGGAGAGATCACCCGATTAGGTAGGATTCTCTAATCCATCTTTGGGACACGAATTGTTCAACTACTGGGGAAGGATTCTGAGAGGTGATGGCTAGAGTATAGACGATGTTGATTAGTGGTTGAACTACTATCATCCACTTGGGAACGTATCACCGCTACTGACACGCCGCGCCTAGCTGATCTGATTATTTCTTTAGTTATTACTTCCTATTTATCAAGAAAGTTCCATGATAGTCTGGTGAGACCTATGCATAAGTGCAGGGTTCGCTCTAGGTAGACATAAGTCTCACCGACACATGGGATCTAGTTCCCTTAATGATTTAATATTTATCGTGGAAGTTCCATGAGCCATAGTTGGAACTTCCAAGCATTGTTTAGACCTTAACCTCATACCCTCAGTGGTGTCTACAGGTTTTGGTTCATCGTTGTGGCGATCTTTAGCTAGCTTTATTACTTGCGTGGCTTAGCATACACTAAAGTAGCCTATCACATTAGACTAATCCTTAGCCCTGACATCTGCTAACGTCTACTTCTAGTTAAGTAGATAACTACCCTACAAGATCTATGGCTCTTATCTACTAGTCCTTGTTTAGCGATCCTCCCTATCACCTTGTTTACTATTACTAACATGCAGCCAGGCCGTAGCTATCGCTAATCTTCACAACTATCTAATAGTACTATTATTTCTCATTAATGTTTAGGTCTAAGTATCGGTGACGTATCATGACCCAAGTTAGGTTTCAACTAAAGTAATCATTTTACCTAATCAATGACTTAGTAAGGGCCTACTAGTATTTGGATCATGAGTGTATGTATATGTCATAACATGTCTATATCATCTTGGGTTCTAACTTCTTGGGTTGATTACTTTAGTTTTATTCAATAATGGTTTGTACGTACTCGAATCATCCAACCTATTGATTCGCTAACTGGTTTAGTTAAGGAAGATGTACGGTAATTGAAACCTACATCAATAATTTACCATAATCTTTGCTTAACACTAATCATGCAATTACCCATTGCCTTCTTGAGTTACCCTAATTACATTTGCCTTACACACTAAGTGGTAACACCCTTACTGACTATTGTTAATTCTCCTCTAATTACATGACTTATTGATTGAGTCAATTAACCATGTATTTGTTAGTTGTGATACCCACTAACTAGTCACCATGCTATTAGCTCTACTTATCCTCCTAACCAAAGGGCCACACTGGTAAGAGGAATGCATAGAGAGAGAGAGACTGAGAGGGGGCTACAGAGGATGAGGAACAACACAGAGTAGGGGAGGCCAGAGCTAGCTCGGGGTGGCGCTGGTCGCCGTTGGCTGGAAGGACGGCGGTGGCCACAAAGGGAAAAAATGGAACAAGGCTAGGGAAGCAACTCCAGTGGGGGTGGAGGCGTGGCAGGAGGTGGCCGGTGGTGGGCTGGCAACGGCGCGCGATGGCCGGTAGTGGGGAAGGAAAGGGACAGCTGTGCCAGAGAGGAAGAGGTGGAGGTCTAGGGAGGTCATGGGCGAGAGGGAGGTGAGGGGGACTCCCCCATGCCAAGGATGAGGGCGGGGTACGACAGGGGGGGCGGAGATGAGAGCCGGCGACGGTGCGGTCAGTTCATCATGGCGGCGGTGTTCGGGAGGACAGGAACTCGGGTGGGTGACGAGGGAAGGAAGAGGGAGGCCCATGGATGCTCGGGTAGGGTGGAATTGGAGAGGGACTCACCGGAGTGGAGATGGCGGTCACGATGACGGTTACGGGCCAAAACCGGGGAAGACGGGAAGGCGCGGTGCTCTGATGGCGGAAGCCCCAAATTGGAGGAGGGGAAATGCTCGTGGGGTTGGGGAACACGGCGTGACACGGTCAACCTTGGACGGAGCTCACCGGTGCAGTTCGAACGGTGTCGGGAGGTATTGGCGGTGCCACAGTATGAAACAGAGGCTTGCACCCGCTTGCTTTTGCGCTCGGTGGAGCATGGAAAGGGAAAGAAATGGCAGGGATGAGTCAGGGGTGGCTCGGTGCTGGTCTTATATATGTGGGAGAGGGAGGAAGAGCTGGTGGTCGGGTGGGACGCACGATGGGACGACGGGTTGGTGGCCATCCGTTTGCTACAGCGCGTGACGAGGATGACCCACAGAGCTGCAGCAATGGGTGGCATCCGCGTGGCTTGGTGCCAGGGGCAGCAAGTGCGGTGGTGAAGGCCGATGTGGCGCTAGTGCAAGCGGCGAGGCGTGCTGACGGGGATGAATCGGTTGGCGATGACGCAGCGACGGTGTGGTGGTAGTGGCGATAGAACTCATCTTGGCAATCCTGATTTGGTTGATTAAAGATATTGTAGGTTTACAACCACTCCACCATGGAGAACAAAAAACTCACACTTGAGCACCCAATTTCTCAATCCATCTCTCTCAAACCCTATCACCCTCTATTTCCTCCCCTTTCCCCTTTCCCCAAATCACAAATTAGGGTTTCCAAAGATTGAAGGTGCAAATCTTACACCCTCCTCTTTTATAGTGGAGGCTAGGTCTATAGAGAAAACCCTAACAGAGACACGTTAAGCCCACACACAAATAGGTCTACACCCACACACGCTTGTCAAAGCAAATGATGATCCGGGTCTCCCAAATCCTTCTCTTCATGATCTTCGTCTTCTGTTAACCTAAACCAGCTCTCCTTTGTGTCGTCCTGTGCCGCGGTTTCTCCAAGTTTACCAACCCGGTATTTTGGCGAAGATACCAAAATACAACTTCTCGATCCTTCTTCGAGGCCGAGTCCAATCAATCTGAAGCAGTGGCATGTTTCCCCGCATGTAGGTTCATCAAAGGCTTTCCATATGTCGGCAAGTCTCTCCTATCCAGCTCCCACTAGAACCACCATGGCACTTGCACCAACTCCCATTTCAGTTGATGCAACCCGTTGTATTGAACTTCTCGTTCAGTCATTCTTGTCTATCTTGCCCTATGCTTGAGTCCAACCACTTCACCCAGCATCCTTGATTGTTTTGGACCTCAGCTTTCCATGAACGTGCAACTCTTTAATTCATGTAATCACACGCGTGATGATAACTCCACGAGACCACTGAGTGGAGGATATCGATCTCTTAATTCTCAGAGGAAGGATAGAACGATCTTTGGTAGAAGAACACGCTACTCCCCTCTATGTTGCGGCTATGCCAAACAAATAGGAAGAACGGGCATGAAATGTCATGTAGATACAAAAGAAATATATTTTTTGAATTAAATATGGTCTAAGTTACATGGACGTGATACAATGGCTTATATAGCCCTCCTAAGACATCTAAAGCAGACTTAGACTCCAATACAAGAAAAAATGAAGCACAAACAATACAACCGTCGGTTTGTTTCTATTATGGTGGTGCATACATGTGGAATATGATGTTGGAACTTCATCTATCACATGGGACTTGGAATAAACTTTCCAACAAGTACTCACATGTCCAAAACTGACTTCGTTTGAGAAAGTTATGGACTTTTTAATGCGACCTCCTATTAAGTGTGACAAACCGAATCCAAATTGAATCCAATCATTCTTATCATCAATTTCCTTAATTGAAACTACTTGAGTGCATGAGAGGCATGTAAAAGTAAACCCTTTAAACCTTTGGAATGTCTTAGGATAGTAGGAGATCACCAATAGGTGCCCCACAAGCAACAGACTCCCCTGGTTTAGCAATCCTCGAGTGACACCCTCACAGCCTGTGCAGTCTCCAATCAACTTGACATAACTTTGTGTAGAAAGCTTCAAATCACATGTTGTTTGATCCATTGGAAACTAGACTGGATAAAATTTCCAACTGTTTGTATTGTGCACACTCGAACCATCTGATTCTCTACATATATCATCATGAACTTCACGGACAGAACTGCACCATCTTCTATTGGTGCTCGACATCGCCTCCTTTCTTCCCTTGAATGTCCAGCATGTTCCTTTCTTTCCCTTGTGGCATTCCCCCCACCTCCCACACTTCCCTATTGGCACCAACTCCATGTGCCATTAAATAAAGCTCTTGAACAGCAGCTCCCTCATTATTCCCCTCAACCATAAGTGACTCCTCTCTTTGAAATCTAAGCACAAGTATAGAAAAACTATTATGTAGTATCGATTTCTCATCAATAACATTAATAGGGATAGCTAGAAACGAATTCAACTCAATGTTAGGTTGCTTTGTGCAAGCTTCACCTACTTGCTCTTCAACTCTTTTTGTGAGTTCACATTGTCCTAAGGTACTTGGTGGATTGAAAACAATATATGGAACAACATAACTAAGCATGTGCATCATCCACCTTCAAGATTACCCTTTAATCGGTATCCTCCATTGATTCAGATACTTTTAATGATCACCTCCCTTTGCATGTAACTCGCATGACTCCACATCAAAATGATACCTCAGAACCTTCGAGTTCAAGCAACCTCAAAGATATTACAATCTTTTTTAAGCTGGGAACATATCGAACTCCCACCAATGTGCAGCGTGCTCCATCATACATCTCCAATGTAACCATTCTCACCTCAATAATTGTATACTCCTTGCAATATGCCAAGTGAACAATTCCAAGCGTCGGGCCAAGAGATCCTTTGTCAAACATCTCCCTGGCTGAACATATATGGAAGAAACAACCTGAATCTAATATCAAACCTTGAGAAGTACTTGACTAACTAACGACATGTACATCTGAATCATGTTTCGCTACCACCACTGAGCATGCATCCCTCATTTTCTTCAAAAAATTTCAAACCTTTATCATATGGCCTTATTCGTCGTATAGATAGCATACACATGTGTCCTCGCTCTTGCTCTTTTTCTTCATGTGACTTTTGCTTTTGCCCGCAACACCTATGACAGTCAATGCTTGATTGTAATATCCTCATATTTTAATTCTACCAAAAATAATTGTTTTCACACCTTATATAATTTTTGAGGTATTTCTAAAATTTTTTGGAATTTTGAATGCCTTTTTCTTATTTTTCCACGGCCTAAAAGAATTTTTGTAGAGTTAATAAAACATTTTAATGCGTTGAGAATATTTAGTTATAATATTCCAAAATAACTTCTAAATTTTTCTGAAATTTTAGGAAGTGTTTTACTTATTTTAGAAATTTGAAATCTATTTTTGGAATCATTTTAAGATAAATCAATTAAAATCCCTTAAAGCCATTCAGCCAAATCTCTGCATCGGCCGAACACTATTCTAGAATTCAGTCCATTAGTGTCTTTCATATGGACCTAACTGAGATTTTTGGCTATTCTCTGGAAATTGAAACTTTTTATGCTCTTTCTGCCTTATCTCACTTGCCTATGCTATTCTGAAGCCAGCTTGGTCGTTTCCTAGGCTTTCTCTTGCTTATGGACCAAGTTGTGCCTTTGCGCGAAAATAACGAGTTTTTACTTTTCAAACCACAAACTTACATTTTCTGGAATATTGCCAATGTGTTCATCAAGGGGGAGATTTGGATATCGTGGGGATATGTGCACGATCTTAGGATGATGATTCAATTGGCAATGGAGTTGTTGGTTTGCTGAATCTCGCGTTTTGGAAAAGTCGCAATGTTGTCAGTCTCGGTATGGTCGATCGCCGAGCCACGGTCGACCGGCGTGTGGCGATTCGGCCGCAAGCATTGCCGGTCCGACCGGCCACAGTTCTTGGTGGAATTTCGAGCTAGGTCAAAAATAGGTTGTGTATGCATGAGAGGGGAGTCTCCTGGGTGTGGTCTCATAATTTTGGGAGCTCCCATTCAAAAGTTCTATTCATTTGAAAATTCCAGAGAGTTTCGGATTTCTGCGATGGAATTTTGGCTAAGTCATTTTGGGCGGTCGGGCCGGCGTTCTGAGATCGGTCAGACCGGCTTGATATCGGTCAGACCGGCAGGGTACGGCTGTCAGACCGGTTTCCACTTGTTCTTTGGCCAACTTGGCATTGTTGTGATTCGATTGTGTCTAGTGCATGAGTGTTCATGCTTTATTGTTGCATATTGCATTGTTGAGCTTATGTGGGTCAAGTTGTGAATAATTTGTTTCCAGAGATGATTTTTTTGTCTATTGATGTGCAGGTGGCTTGCAGGTCAACGACGTCAATGGTGCAGAATGGACAAGATGGTTCAAACGGGCAGTTCGTTGCAGCTGGTTGGATCAAGCGGCATGGGAGTCGGTGCAAGTGCCGTGGAGGTTCTGGTGGGATTCGGACGGGAGAGACTTGCAGACATGATGAGAGCCGCTGATCAACCTACACGTGGTGAAGCAAGCGATTGCTTCAACAGTTGTGTGTGTGTCCCATTTGTATTGGGCCTTAATGGGAGCCCACTAGAAACCCTAGGCGTTCCTATAAATAGAAGGGGGGAGTTGGAAAAAGTCCCCCAAGCATTCATTTGAGAAAACCCTAAGTTTTCTATGGTTTGGAGAGGAGAGGAGAGGCTAGGGTTTAGAGAGAGATTTATTTGTGTGCTCTTTGATTGAGCTCTTGTCCTCCTTGAGGGAGTGGCTTTGACAAGCAACATCTTGAACCAATCGATCTATGGATGTTTGTTCAAGGATGAAGTCTCATATGTTTTCTTCTCTATTTTGATGATTTTGGTGCTTCCTTGATCCGGTTGTTTTTGGTTGGTCTCTTGACCTCATTTACCTTGCTATGATGTGTGGGAATACTCCTAGAACTATCTAAATCTTTAATCCCCCACAAGCAAGTTTTGGATCAAGTTTTTCATATTTCTAGGTTTTGAACACATCTTTGGTGAAACCTAAAGAGATCAATTCTTTGAAATGGATCTGGACGATCGTCGCTAGGAATAGGTCCCAGATATCCATAGGGAGGTGTGCTCCAAGTTTGATCAAGTTTCATCAGTTGAATCAAAAGTTGGACCAATTTTCGTTTTGGATTTGGGCATTGTGCAGTGCTACTGGACTAAATCGGTCCGACCGATTTTATACCGGCGGTCAGACCGCCAGCCATTCGTAGCGCCAGGTGAACGCCGGTCGGACCGCCAACTTTCAGACCGCCCGTTGGCAGTCGGTCAGATCGGTCTACCTGAGATCAATTCCTTCTGTTGAGTCTTGTGGTTAAAGGGGGTAATCGGATTAAGCACAATGCTTCCTTTGTGCATTTACTGATCTTCTTAGCTTTCATAGCTATAGGAGAAAAGTGCGTGTTGAATTTGATTAAGGCGAAAAATCGAGAAAGCGTCTATTCACCCCCCTCTAGTCGCCTTTTCGGTCCTACACAAGTAAACCGAATTTGGGAATAAGTTTTTCACGACTTGACCCTTGTTAGTCAAAACATGCATCATGCAACATATATGCTCTGAAACTCATGACTTTGACCTAACAACCGAACATCGCCGCCACGACGGGCGACGATTCAAGTGAAAACCAGTCAGACCGCCCCTAGGGTCGGTCTGACTGCCAGCCCTGGCCGGTCTGACCGCCACCTATTGGCCAGTCAGACCGCCAGTTGGGACTTAGCCAATTTTAGCCTCTGAAATTCCAAAACCTACTGGAATTTTCAAATGAATAGAATTTTTGACTGGAGACTCCAAAAATTATGAGACCAAGTGCAATAGAATCCCCTCTGTTGCCTGCTATCTCTATTTTTGGCCCAGCTCAAAAAACCATTTCTGAAGTTGGCCGGTCAGACCGCCTGAAACCTGACAGTCCTGCAACTTTGACAAAAACTCTTGAAACGACAAACTGTTAACGCCATTGCCAATTGTCACATCATCCTATGATCAGGAGCATATCCCCATGATATCCACAGGATTTGATCCTCAAAGAAGCCCATGAATCGGCCTACTCTATTCATCCAGGTAGTATCAAGATGTACCAATATTTGAAGCAACGCTACTAGTGGCCCCGTATGAAGAAGGACATTGCAATATACGTAGCATGCTACGATGTGTGCCAGCGGAATAGAGTAGAACGCCAGAATCCTGCAGGCCTTTTACAACTACTGCAAGTACCAGAATGGAAATGGGAAGAAATTTGTATGGACTTCATTACTGGTCTACCAAAGACTAAGTTGGGATATGATTCTATCTGGGTCATAATAGATTGATTGACTAAGACAACTCATTTTATTTCGGCAAAAACCACCTACAAATGCGATAAATTTGCATAATTGTACATATCCTGGATAGTAGGCTTGCATGGAGTGCCCAAGCGAATTGTCTCAGATAGGAATTCTCCGTTTACCTCCCATTTCTGGGATAGTCTTCATGAAGCTTTGGGCACATATTTGGCATTTAGCATGTCATACCACCTACAGACCGATGGTCAGACAGAAATTTGAAATAGGAGACTTTGTTTATCTAAAGGTTTCTCCCCTCAAAGGAACTAGGAGATTCAAGGTCAAGGGAAAGCTTGTGCCAGGGTACATAGGGTCATTCCAGATCATTGCCAAAGTAGGAAAGTAGCTTATCATCTAGAGCTACCCGATAAATTGTCAGGCATACATGATGTGTTCCACATGTCACAACTCAAGAAATGCCATCGAGTACCTGAGGAGCTGACTTGATCGGAAGACATCGAGCTTGTTAAAGATTTGGCATATGCTAAGCATCCAGTTGAAATCCTAGAGGTAGTAGAGAAACAGACGCAGAACAATGTATACCACCTATGTAAAGTTAGGTGGAGCAATCACACGGTAGGAGAACCTACGTGGGAGCGTGAAGACTTGTTAAAATCTGAGTATCCCTAGTTGTTTTGTAACCCCATCTGAGTCTCGAGGTTGAGATTCTTTTTAAGGGATGTAGGATTTGTAACATCCCAAAAATTCCTAAATACAAAAGTATGGGATTTTTTTTAAAAAAAATTATATGTTATCAGTTGCCATCATTTTTGCTTGCATTTTTAGGAGTTATTTGATCGGTGTTTTCTTTTTGCCAACACAAGTGATGTAAAACTAAAAACCCTAAATACATAAACCCTAGAAAGCGAAAACCCTAAATACAGAAACCCTAGAAATATAAAGTGCAAAAGCAAAATAAACTTAAAGTATTGACCTTCTAAATATTACATATAGCGTAAACCCTAAAGATCAAAAGCATAAAACTCCAAACCTAATACTCTAATTTTTCAAAAGCCCAATTAAAATTCGTTAACAAATGTTAGATTTTATACAATATCACATGAGAGTTTTTATAGCTAAAATCACAACATTTCCCAAGTTTTCCCAAATCTCTTCTTCCCCTCTCCAACTGTTTCTCTGGCCGAACCACTTGGAACCACACTGTGGACGTCGAGCTATTGCAGCCGAACAGTTTCATCAACTGGTGCAGCCATCTCTCTCCCTCAACCTTTTTCCTCGGCCACACCATTGCCTTTCTCTCAGTGTCGATAGCCTTTGAAGCTCCTCGCCATGTCGCAGCCATGCACCAGGACTCATTTCCAACTCATCGCTCTGTCGTTGCTCCAGCCATCACATCCCCGTTACTAAGCTGCCAACCTTGGTCTCATCCATGTTGGGCATCCTTGCGAGAGTATCGTCGGCCCTTCTTTGTTCTCCGCCCTCACGCCCATAAATAGACAACCAGATTCTTGTCCCTCCCCCCTCCCCATTGTCGCCCCTTCCATTTCTCACCTTCCCCCTTCTCCTACCGAGCACCAGCGCGTGTGGAGCTCAAGTGTTCATTTTGGGCCACCGCACCGCCAAGCCACCACATCGCCATTGTCACCAACCCGTGAAGCTCTCTCCTTGTTATATGCGTCAGCTCGTGTTCCGGAGTCCCAAGAAGTTTTCCCCTCAACTAATTTTGATCTTCATGCATAGGAACTTGCTGAAGCACTCGTCTTCCTTGTCTCTTGGCAAACCGGTCTTTTCCATTGTCATTCCATCATCGGTGAGTATTATCCAAATTCCTCTAGCCTTAAGCTCCATTTTAAGTCTCTTGATCATGCCTAGTCACTCTCGGATCTCCTCTTTTCCTAGGTCACCTCCTCTACACAGAGTTTCCTTCACCACTGACGGTCCTCACTGACAAGCCATCATAGAACATCCCTAACGTAATCATCATCACTAGTGTGTTCCTAGCAACAAGTAGTAGCTCATGCGCACGCCAATTTGTCAAATGTGTCACCCATTTTCAAAATGACATCTCAGCTCCATGAGCCTCGTCGCCAAACCCTATCGTGCCACCGCTGGTGACAGTAAGGTCACCTGGTCATGGGGATTCCATTTTTGGCCCTAGCTAGCGCCGCCGTGCCCCCTACTGCCAGCGACAAGCTCAGGAAAATCACTCTCGGGCGAGCTCTGCATTGTTCAAAGCTGAAAAGTCCTATGCAAGCATAATTAAGGAGCAAATCTCTGTCCGTAGGGATAAATAGTAATTACCATCAGCAACTTAATAAAACGAGTTTCACTGCCACGCAGGCCCGCGAACATAAATCCAAGCAAATTAATGCTCTGAGCTTCGTATTGAGACACTGACGACCGGGTCCCTCTGTTTTAATGCGCAGTGGACGCTAGTCCATGGACCGATGAACTGCGCGATTAGGCTGCGGTCTATGCACTGCTTCCTAGACCGAGACACTGACAGTAGGCCCCACGCGTTAGGAAATAGATTTCTTTATAAAAATAAAAGGAAAAGAAAATACCTGGGGCCCA
The DNA here is from genome assembly GCA_036346395.1 of Hsuehochloa calcarea. Taxonomy (NCBI): domain Eukaryota; kingdom Viridiplantae; phylum Streptophyta; class Magnoliopsida; order Poales; family Poaceae; genus Hsuehochloa; species Hsuehochloa calcarea. Next base: position 75,837,589 of record CM070597.1, on the reverse strand, counting down.
CTTGTCACTCACTAAAGTTTTACCTGTTAGGGAATAAATCAAAATAAAAAGAAAAGCGATGCGGGTCCCACCTGTCAATGAGAGAGATTCTCTCTTTCTTTTCTTTTTTTCGGGATTTAAATTAGGTTTAAACTTCAGAGAGCCCGTTCTCACTCATTTCAACTCTGATTCTAGTGATTTTGGTTTCTAAATTTGACCAAATTCAAACTCTACCCATCCAAACCAAAAACACCCAATTTGGAGTTCATTTGAAATTTTGAATGAAATTTTAATTATTATGTACTTATTCGAATTTTATTTATTTTTGCGTATACAGAAGTTGAAGCTTCTGAAGACCCTCATGTCGAGCAAGAACAAGAACAGCAGTACTTAGACCAAGGCAAGTCAATACTTTGATCATTTTGTACCTACTTTTGAAATACAATTATGCTATTTTATATTATGAAATTGCATTACTATGAATTATCCAAATATGTTGGTCTAGCTCGTAGCTAGTTCCAATCCTTGAACTTGGACACTATCCTTTGTCACCCTAGAATTAATAGTTTACATACTAGTAAATAAGTTTGTATCTAAGTGTCATTGATACGGGGGATGCCCGATCTTCTCGGTGAGGAACCGTGGATAAATGATGTGAAGTAGATGATGTCGTTAGATGAACACTCGTGCCAATGCACGAACCCTCAACTCTTCGGAATACGACCAAAACACACCGGATAGTTGATCGTCGTGAGACCACGAACAACGATCGCCAAGTCCCCAATTCCCAATGGAACGACGGCTTGACCTTGAATTGCAGAATGAACCAATGGATCGCCTAGTCCTCTGTCAAAGTCTTCGCATGAACTCTGGTTTCGAAAGAACAAGCAATAGCTATGTTTCTATTCTTATGCATAAACTGGTCTGAGGTTACAATGGGGGTCTAACCCTCAATATATAGTGCCCCTTCTCCTCCTCATGGCTGGCCAAGAGGCCCTACTCCTACTCTAATTCGGAATTAGAACTCATACTCCAATTCTGACTCAATCTAAAATAAAAAGGAAACTCTAATTTTACAACTGTCATATTGTTTCGGTCATATCTTTTGATGTAGGAGGAATTTCGGAGTGAAGGAGGATCCAATGGCTCGGGCTTGAAGTTATCTTTCCAACAAGTCCAAGAACACCCAAATCGGACTCCGTTTGTGAATGTTATGACCATTTTACTCCGGACTGTCCTGCTGATTCCGAATCCGAATTTGATGCTGATTCCGAATCCGAATTTGATTCTGAGTTGATTCCAAATTTGATTTCGGTTGGGGTTGTGGGAGATCTGAATTGGGCTTGAAAATTTTATCCAAAACTTGAGGTTTAAATCCCCTTTTGCTCTCCCATCACACGGGCTTCTTTCCTCCTTCATCAGCCGCATGGGCTGCTTAACTTTCTCCTTCTCAACCGCTCTTGATCAGCCGCATGGGCTGCTTAACTTTCTCCTTCTCAACCGCTCTGACCTTCTTGTTTTTCATCACCAGGCAATAAATATGGTTACCCTCCTCCTTGTGCTCCTCTATTGCTTTGGCTCCGGCCTCCTTCTCGGTTCCAAAGACTTTAAGCTTATCGAACCTGAGAATGCACAAAGTATTGCTTTTACGTAGTGTCCAATTCTCACGGAAAACACAAAGAAATTTGTTAAGAAACAATTGCACCTGTTGTTTGAGAAATGTAGCTCTTGCTTCATAAACAGCCTCATAAGTAGTCGGGATATCCTCATCAGTCATGCTTGGCCTTGCTTAGATACATTATCATGCGGGCATTAAATTACCGGACATCATTCAACAAAATGAAAATGGAATTGGGCAGTCGAGGCTGGAGCCTGACTGGTATGTTGGATGAAATGTAATTTTAAAAACAAAAGAAAACTGGAAAAACAGATTTCGACTTGGGCGGCTAGAAAGAGTGGCTGGTGTCGGGTGCACGACGTTGGGGTATGTAGATGTACCACCCAAGTCAGTAAAGGACCGAGTTCTTGCGATGACCTCTTATGTAAAAATAATACAACCACAAGTCTATAATGGGTATGACCTGGCTAACTAATTTATCTGTCACCTCGCAGCTTCACCATTTGTGGGTTTATGGAGTGAATAAGGGTAAGAGAGTCATCGATTAACACGACGCAGATGGAAAATCTCCCGTGGGGGAGGCCCAAGGAGGTGATACTTAGCGGGGTGGAGTTGCGTTGAGGTGGGACATTGTAAAGGCTTTGTGATAATCAACTTAGTCGCACACCTATAGAAGTGTGTCGGAGACATTATAAGTTGAATATCTCTTGTGGGTAAACTGTACAAACTCTGCAGAGTAAGAAAACTATCTAAATATCCGTGCTTACGGTCATAAGCGGTGCCGAGAACTTGCTTGAACTAGCTTTCATTTTATAAAATAATTTATGGGTGGAATGAAAAACTGGGCTGAAACCTAGAGTTTTTAGATGACCTGGTCCAGGACCAGTGGTAAGTACGGGATGTGACCCGAGCATTGAGTGGATGGAGCCGCTCAATGGTATAGGACATGAAATATCCACTAGCACTTTACAATAAAAAAAATCAGTTTATAAAACATGAGTTAGTTAAAATGCTAAGTCTCGGGAAATTGGTACTACTTAATCTAATTCAAAATTGGCTTTATGCAAATAAAAGAACCATGAACCTTGCTGCTGCTTAATCTAATTCAAAACTGGCTTTGTGCAAATAAAAGAACCATGAACCTCCCTTGATTAGCCTTGCATATATAATAATTGCATTGTATGTTGGCTCGCTAGTACGGTTGTGTACTCAGACTCGCTTAATATAATCTTTCAGAGCCATTTTATCAAGACCCATATGCCTACCACTTGCATCTGGACCAGATGATGGAGAAGATGGAGAAGCTTAGGCTGGGACCCCCAGTCGCTTGCCTGTGGGCAGAGTGAATGGATCCACCACTACTTCTTTTGCTTTCTCTCTTATCCTTTATTTCTGTATTCATAACTATGTAATATGGTGGCCTTCGTGGCCCTTTTGTAAAATAGTTGGTCATACGGCCTGTGTTGTAATATATTGTGTTATTGTACAGTGAATGTGATGTATGTGAATGATTCAAAGATGTATATGTATGTCCTATCTACTAATCCAGGGAATTGCATGAGTTTACACAAGAGGATTCCAAATTCCAAATTTATGGTCTGACACCTTCCACTCTCTCTTCCTGCCCCGAGAACCACTGCCACAAAAATCGCCGCTATTCACCACTGGAAGCCACGGTGACCAGGATATCCAACATATACATCAATTGGGCTGGAGAGGGAGGCAAGGTATGTCGGCCAAATGCAGGAGAAAAGATTAATCAAGCTCTACTACTCGCAGTTCTGTCCACGAAATTTAAAAACCTTTCTGCAAGAATTCCAAGGTTTCTAATGTACACAATATACATATTTGGAAATATTATCAAGTTTAATTTCCAACATATCAAACGGATCTTGATTTGGAGCTTTCTACAAAAAGTTGTGGTAATTTTACTTGATGACGCACGGTCTATCTAGAACGCCGCACGTGAGTTGACAATCTTAAAGAGTCCGTGAGTTGTATGAGTTCTTTGGGTGATATACAAACAATACATGAATTTACAATGGCTTATAAGACTCCCTTTTCATGTTTTCCATGGATTCAAGTTGGCCGAAATAAAGAAATTGAAGATAGGCAGGTTTGAAGTCAATTCGGATGGAACTCGTGATAGCCAACACACCTTAGATTGAAAAGATCATAACTTTTGCACCCGGAGTCGGATTTGGATATTCTTGTACTCGTTGGAAATATAACTTTGATACCGACGTAAGGGATGAAGTGTCAGATTCAGATTCCATGTGTGCACACAAAAAACCAAAACAATCTAATAGCAGAAATTTCAGGGTTTCCTTTTCTTTGTCCAAGTTATCTAGAGAGTTTGTTTATGGTATTAGGTGTCTTAGAAGGGCTACATAAGCCATTGTAAATGTCTATGTAAATCAGACTCAACATTATTAATTAATACATGTTTTTGTTCTAGCTTTTGGCTACTTCCATGATAAGGTCTCACCATAATCTAGGCCACGCGCTTGTTCTTCATAGTCTTTGTAACAACTTCCAGTGGGGAATTGGGGATTCTTCTCCCAATGATCGTTATGCCCTTCCGCTGGAAATTGAGAGATGGATATACTCCACTTGGTGGTCAGTGGAGCGTGCGTGTGATTAAGCGAATTAAAAAGTTGCAAGTTCATTACGTTGGCAGCGAGTGAGCAACTACGATCTGCGAGTCTCTCTTGCAAGCTATTTTCGATCCTAGGTCAACAAGATTGAGCACCCTGCATTAGTGGAGCAACTAATGGGAGGTCTAATAAAATCGTGGTCAGGAGAAGGAAATCATGTTGTCAACGGTAGGTACTTAGATCTTATTTGCAGTTATGTGCGGAACTGTAAATTCTACTACACAAAGGCTCATCACAGACGGCTCTAAACTGTCATCACAGATTGTTTTCTCAACCGTATGGATTTATATGTCTGTGATAACAGGTAGTCATCACAGACTATTTTCAAACCGTCTGTGAAAAAAGGTATCACAGACGGTTCTTATCAAGAACCGTTTGTGATAGTAGCTATTACAGACGGTTTTTATTCAGAATCGTCTATGATAGTCTATTTTCATAGACGGTTCTAAATAAGAACCATCTGTGATAGTAATTGTCACAGATGGTTATTGTTTAGAACCGTATGTGATAGCTTTTTCTATTACAAAAAAAATCGAAAACAGGTCCTGAAACTTCACAGCGAATGAATTTGATATGAGCTTATGGATTTTTGGATTGAACTTTTCGTTAGCTTTCCAACGAGGTCGGGGGAGGCCAGCGATGACGAGGCCGGGGCGAGGTAGAGGAGGCCGGGGGCGACGAGGTCGTGGGAGCCGAGACAACAAAGTGGAGGAGGCCGGGGGTGACAGTGTGAGGAGGAGGCCGGGGGTGACAGTGTGAGGAGGAGGTCAGGGGCGACGATGTCGAGGGAGGCTGTGGGTGATGAGGTTGGGGGAGGTCGACGACGACAAGTCCGGGGCGAGGAGGAGGAGACCGGGGGCGACGATGTCGGGGGATCCCATGGGCTATGAGGTCGGGGTGCGGTGACGATGAGGCCGGAGCGACGTGGATGAGGTCGCTGGCGATGAGCTCGGGGGAGGCCAGAGCGCAAGGTGTGAGGAGGAGAGACGACAGAGGAGGAGATGGAGGTGTGAGGTGTGAGGAGACTTGGTTAATATAAAGCGAGTTTCGGGAACTGCCCATTAAGTCTAAATTTTTGTTTCGCGCCAGCAAAACAAAAGTATCAGAGACGGTTCTTATTTGGAACCGTCTGTTATGTATCATTATCACAGACGGTTTGTAAATAGAACCGTCTGTGATAATTCACAAACGGTTCTTAAGAAGAACCGTTTGTGATGTCTGAGATTATCATAAGAACCATCTGTTAATTATCATAGTCGGTTATATTTACAAACCGTCTATGATAGGTACAACATAGACGGTTCCAAAGGAACCATCTGTGATGATGCGTCTAGTATGGTCTGTTTTGTAGTAGTGAAAGATGGTTGCAAACTCTAGGGTTGCAGAGGCGAAGGTGCGAGCTGCTGGAAGAAGAAAGACATGGTGGGACTAACCACACGGTACCGGCGAGCATATGGAGCTTAGAGGTGGTACAAACCTATGGCATGGAGTGCTATACCAACAGGAGGTTTGGTTAACTAAACTACACAACAAATGAACTCTCAGGTGGAGGTCCGGGTAGACTAGCCCGATTACTGACGCGTACATTACGATGATGTGTATGAGCTCCTGTGGTGGGGGCACTCCTAAAGGTGGAAAAAATATAAAAGGGAAAAACATAAAATAAAATAAAATAAGATTCGACTTGGAGCAAATTCTTAGAGGAGCAAAGTGACTTCTATGGATAAGAATCATGGTGGAGATTGTTGACATGTGCTCTAAGAATTCTTATAAGAACCCTAATAGGATTATGATTTCTACTTCTCTTTGAATGAGAACTAGAGGCACTATATAAAGCCATGAGAAGTGGTCACAGAGAACACAAGTCACAAACTAACTCGTCCAAAGTAAAAAAAACGCGAGAGGATTAGAGGCTATGTTATTTTTTAGCACTACAGTCTTAAATAGGGCAAGAATATGAGAGTCCAAAAAGATTCGAAGGGGTTGCGAAAGAGCGATAATCTCTTGTACTCTTCTGAGTTTGTGCTTAAGGAATTTGCGGTCGACTTTGCCAAAATTTTCTCTCGTCGTAATTATTTCGATGTTATTATTTCAGTTCTCTCTACGAGATTAATCTACTTCTTTCTTGATGCTACGTACGCTTATATGCTTATATTGTATCTTGCAATTCTGATCCGAGTAATGCAGTTTATAAGAATGTGTATAAGACTATAACACCACCAAGACACCCATCTCTGATCTGCGTAGCAAAAAGTGATCTCACCTCGTGCATTGAATCAGACTCAAGCCTTGTCGCTTGTCACATACTTTAACAAAGTTGCTACAAGAGAGGGTTCTTGTCCAATGCTGAGAGATCTTTGCGTCTCGACAGGTGAGTCCTCAAGGACCGGTCCATGTCGCACTGCGATTGGCAAGCACGAGAGGACAAAGAGGAGAGACGTGCCCAATTAGGGCACACGAGATTGATTTTTCAGTATCATGGAAGAGTAGGCCTTATCAAGTCCCCAATATTCTTGGCACTCCATGTCAAACAAACCCCCACTCTTCCTGTCCTTAGGGCCACAAATCCTGCACATTGCGAACTATATGTCCCTTTCTCTCCCCTTTTGCCTTCTAGACACGAGGAGCTTCCTTTGGAATCCCATGGTTGCCATTGTGACCAAACTATGTCCAAGGAATAAACATGTCAACACATGCATGCACTTGATTAAAGATTTTGAAGGCTTTGTCACCCTGAGTGGGCATAATAGTTTCTCCAGATTGCAATTGCCCGAGACCTTCTTGCACAGCATTCTGCCCTCTCATTGTGTGATGGGTCATTGAGCTAGTAGTAGTTAGCAAAAGTGGCAGACAAGGGTAGCCATTACCGGAAACTCACAAGAAAAAAGTGGTTGCCTTTTGGACTAGGGAGATAGAACTACTGATCTCTCACCTGTGATTCCACTTAGGAAGAGTACAGCTAATTTATCACATGGACAGCCTCTAATTTTCTAGTCAGATTGAAAGAAAAGTGGGAAGTTTTACCATCACTCTGGAGAAAGGAACTGCTGTACAAATTGGATTTCTTACTGTCAGATTCAGCTTGAAGTTGAAGCGATAAGAACAAAACAATAACTGAACTAGAACTCAGGTTGCTGCAAGTACAAGCTTGAAGGCTACTTCATAGTGAAGTGACATCAGTACAGTACCTGTAACAACGTAAATTGTGTGTTCCTGATTGCTCATTTGTCACATTGGTTGGCTTCTAGTTGTCTAATCATGTTGAAAATTTATGATATATTGCCGTCTCCGTTAAGAAAGGAATAGCTGCTGGCTGCTGCACAAGTAGGATCTCCCATTATCATGTTCAGATTATTGGATCTCAGCGTTCAAAGCACACAGGTCAACACAATAGCTGAGCTGGAGCACAGATTGAGAACTCGTGATTTGAGAAGTACCCCATACCTAAATGCCATGATTACAGCACTTGTAACACGACCATCATCAAACTGTGCTCCTATTGAAGCCAGAAAAAAAGTTATTTTTTAGCAGGAAAAGACAATTAGAAAATAAAGGATGATTGTGGAATAGAAGAACAAGATACCAATGGGGCCCTGATGAATTGTGCTTGAGAAATGCATATAGATCTGCATATCTCGCCGAAAGCGACGCATGTTGGAGCTGCCCCCTGCAGATATGGCTAACTACGTGGAAGGAAGCGAGAGGTGCCTCTACTTTTCTATCTTGAAATCGATCAAGTTGACTCAGGATCAATGTAAGGGGCTCTATCTGCACCAATGCTAGCCATCATCTCACACTTTCGCAAAGGATGGAAAAGCAGGGAGTGCAAGAACTCAGCTCCCACCTGCCTGCCTACACAAGGCCACCAAAAAAGTACAGCTGGTCCTCTATTCATGCACTTGTGACAAGTGACAACAACAGTCTCCCACTACTGAAAAAATATGTGATGCCTGACAACCTGTGGCTGCATCATTGTTCAGTGTTATTAAATTCCATCGTTGGCACTCGAGGGGGATTGCAAAATGCATGCATAAAACAAGTCTGTTGACTTAGTCATAGTGATTTAATCTGAACTCTGAACTGTTAGTGTTCATATCAATAAGCTCTAGTTCTAGCAGAAAATGACAGGACTTGATGTGCAATCTTTTTAGCACTGTATATTGCAGTCTTGCAGAGTATACATATCAAAGAACAGTTCACAGATCAACATGAGTGAGAATTATTGGAGAATACAGAAGTATTAGCATCACGTCATGCGACCCGCTCATTGTGCTTTAGCGTAAACATTAATTTTTCAGAAAATTTTCGAGATACGTACGTAACTTCGAAAGAGTGCCATCAATTGCGTGATGCTTATGCTAATGTAGTTGGACAAGATTACTGCATGGATTCTCGAGACCTAATAAACCCAATCATTTAACTGGAGTTTGGACTACAAGTTTTCCTGATTAGACAGGTAGAATCCAGAACAACTACCACATGTTTATCGTCAAAGAAGATCACTTTCATCACCCCCTGCGCCAATAGGCCAGCGACACCTATCCAATTCATATATGGTCGCCACCGGAACCAAGCAACCTTGTCGCGGAAACTTCATACGAAGTGCTACGATCTTCCAGATAAAAGCAGTGCTACAGTGACAGTCAACTCACGAGACACTACAGGAGTTGAGCTAGGTACGTAGCTGGCAATAGTATGAACCTATAGAGACCCAAAATGAGCATGGCAGGCAACAGGTGAAGGTGACGTGAGCGAGCATTGCTCCAGGGACATGGGCCAGATCCTGATGGGAAAGGAAGCAGATAAAAAGAAGGAGATAAGCAGCTGTAGAGAGAGAGAGGGAGAGAGAGGGAGAGATCCACTAAGTGGAGAGACAGATTGAAGTTCTCTCTCTCCCCTGATTCCTCACAAAGACCCTCCACAAGCCTCCATTAATTACCCAAAAGAATTATTCCCTCCCTCTCTAGTCTCTACGTTAACTTGTCCCGGATCCCCTCTATAAAGCAAACTGCAAACCCTGAATAAGCAGGCGCAGATATAGTAGTGCTAGCTAGCTAGTGCATGACCTGCATGCCTGTACCACCAAGAACGGCAACAAGAGCTAAGCTAGGCAAGAAACAGTACTAGCTAGTTGCATGCAAGATAGGGACATGGAGCACATGGACGAGGCGTCGGTGAGCAAGGGGAAGCTGCTTACCGCCGCCGGCGATCAGCGGGAAGACGGCGCCGTGACGTGGCTGGACCTCACGCTAGGCGTGAACGGCTCACAGCCGGAGCCGGCGGAGGCGACAGAGGCCGCGAACTCCTCGGACGGAGAGCCGGCCAAGCCTCCTTCTCCCGCCAACGCCGCGCCGCACAAGGTGTTCTCGTGCAACTTCTGCATGAGGAAATTCTTCAGCTCGCAGGCGCTGGGCGGACACCAGAACGCGCACAAACGGGAGCGCAGCGCGGCCAAGCGGTCGTCGTCGTTGTCGTACCACCACGCGCGCCACCAGAGGATGGTGATGGCCGGCCTGCCCCTCGAGGCGCACGCCGCGTTAGTGCACGCCCTGCACGTCAACCCGTCGAGCTCGGGGAACCACAAGCTTATCACGCAAGAAGCCACAGCGGCGAGGTTCCACGACGGCGTGATCGAACCGTGGCCGCCGCTCGTGTACGAGGAGGTGCTCAGCTCGACGTCGTGGCCGGGGAGCTTCAGGATGAGGACACAGTCCGAGTCTCCTAGCTCAGAGCAGCAGCAGCAGCAGCAGCAGCCATCAGAGCAAAGTAAGAAGATAGACTTGAGCCTCGGGCTGTGAATGGTCGATAGATGATCATAGGTGTAGAGCTAGCTAGCTACTTGTATTAATTATTTTGACTAGGACATGATTATGAAGTGTTTAATTTTCGAGTTTGTTCTAGCTTCTGAATAATGGTTACAGGAAGAAATGAACTATCAGTTAAGTCTGAATCTTCAGATAAGGCATGCAGGCAATCATTTCTGATGGTTTTGCTGCTCAGTTGTTGTTTTTTAAGATGTGAAATTCATTTTAAGTTTGCATCCTGCAATATTTTTTAGTTAGAAAGTTAGGATGATCTGATGATCAGGTGTCAGATTATGGCATAAGAAAGGATAAGAGAAAGAAAGAATGTATTCTGCACTGCCTAATGGCCCTGTGTGTAAGCAAATTTTCTTAACATGGCAAACATATCCCAAGAGCTTTCGGGGAAAAGGCATGCGTACAATACAAATATACAATAGTACTAGGAAAGAAAGAGATTTCGAGAGTTCTTTTTTATTTTAAAAGCCTAGCAGTTCAATATATATTTTCTACTTCCCTCGTGATCAAAACCATAGACTGTTCAGCAAAGGAAAAGATATAAAAAGGCAACCAAATAAGAAAGAAACTTGCCGGTCTGAATCAAAGAGCTGGCTGATAATAACAAAGTTCGTGCTATTCTAGTTGTACTTCAATAATATGGCCTGTGAAATCTGACTTTGTTCGGGCAAGTCTGACATGAACAGTACAGTAGCCAACTGTTCATCAACTTGCAGTTGCCTTTCCACTCAGCATCAAGATTGATAGAGAAAGATCAGCAGAAGCAACCCAGTTTGTTAGCTAAGTATTACTGAAAGAATTAGCATCTTTAAAGATAGGGTAAGGTCAGGGTCTGTCGCCCCGCCGCCGCCGCCCCCCTCCCCCGCAACTTTTCGGTTTTTCTCGTACTCCCCACGACACAACATTATGCAAATGGTTTTGAAAAATTCCAAAAAAGTTAATTACACGACGCATCTTGTTCAGTTGTTCGACAACAGAAATTGTCCTATAAAAAAATGTTAATTTGTGTCATTCCCTATATTAATAGATAGTACACGCAGTTACATTGTTGGTTCAAACACATATCACGAAAATTCAAAATTATTATATAATATTAAATAAAACGTAAATATATCTTACAGTTTTTAGCTTGCATAATGGCCGAATATGCCAAACACTTTCAGATAACAACAGCGGAAGAAGAATCAAAGTATAACATATGGAACCCTCACGATATGCCCACAGGCAATCGACTATGGACTCGCGACCTAGTTCTTGGCCTTCTTGATCTTTAGTCTTGATCAATACTCATAATTGTCCCTGCGGTCTTCTTTGGTGTGCACTGACTAAAAGAATGTAAACAGTGAGTATGAGTACACAATAGTATTCGCGAGCCAATATACAATGCAATTATTATAGATGCATAGCTAATCAAAGGGGAGGCACTTGGTTCTTTTATTTTGCACGAAGCATTTTATTAGAATAGATTAAGTAGTAGCAAATCTTGAGACTTACCATTTCAACCAACACACTAGTGGAGATTGTGTCTCCTATACCATTGAGTGGCTCCGTCCACTCAATGCTCAGGCTATCCTGTATTTACCACTGGTCCCCGATCAGGCATTCACAAATCCCAGGGCTCCTGACACTACTACAGAAAAGGTCTTTACAGATGGTTAAAAAATATCATCACAGACAGTTTCGTGATAGATGATGTATCACAAGCGATTTGCAGGTGAAACCGTCTGTGAGAGCTGATGTATCATAGACGGTATGTCCTAAGGAACCGTCTGTGATATTATTTTGTATTGGTAAATCTATTTCTGTTTATTGGCTAGCCTTAGGAAATGCTAGCTATGCCCTCTAAAACAAGCTGAAACACAACAAGTACATGTATACATCCAATTCACATTCATTTCATAAACAAGCACATCCAATTCATATTCATTTCAGAAACAAACACATCCAATTCACAAATCAATAAACTAAAATTAACCATTCATATACATTTACACACATGCACTATTAAGTTCAATCTACATTGTGGAACTTCCCATTTGGATTTATGACCTCACGGTTCAAGAATGACGCAAATTGTCCTCGAGTGTTTATGAGCTGGCCCTGTTCCAACGCAATTGTATCGATACTCATAACATGTCGCTTGGAAGATAAAATTCATGCATATATAAATTTATAAGTATGAAATAACCATTGCAAGATTGACAAACCTGAGGATCATTGGTCATCGCGAAACCAACGAGGAGTTCCATGTTGTGGCAAACATAGTATCCACAGATGTTGCATGCCGGCGGCTGCTGGTGGCACTGCAAAAATAGAATTGGTTAGTTCGAGAGGTATTACTATGAAGTGTTATATAGGATTAATGTGTACTAGCGAATAGCGGAAAATTTAGATCGTGTCGCAGAATACTTCCCTTGCTTCCCTCCTTTAGCATAGTACACGGCGATCGACCTACGTGATTCCAAGAAGTTAGCCTTAGCCATTGCAAATGAAGGAAAGACTACAATTGAGTTATCTATGGAGGAAATGTGTTTACCCGTTGATTAACTGTTGGATAATTGTGATGTCGTGTGTTGCCCTTTTTACAGAATCTAGGTATATTACCCTGTTCCATTTTGGTATAATTATAATTAGAATCCAGTAGAACCTACACAGGTATATCGCTATGGTCATTAAATCTAAGTTTGTGTGGCCTATAAAGTACAAATCAGCAGGTATAGCCACTAGTGCAGCACTTACTCCTAGTTGTAAGGCAAAAGTATGAATTCCTTGTCACGGTGAGCCAGTAATGACTCTGCCATGTAATCCTCTACGAATTTTGCATTCCCCTTGATGGTTTCCAAGGAGACCAAGTGTGCATCGAGGAAACCTACCGGTGAATTCCTTAATTCCGCTTCAGAAATCATGTGTATACACACGCACACACAAAAGCAAGGAGTTAAATATAACATTTATCGGTATTACACGAACGTTGACCGTGATTGTACACAATTACAATGTCCAGCATCGCATGAGTGAGGCGTCAAGGGCGTCAAGGTTGTAGAGAAAGAACAAGTCCTCGAAGGTCTCTGTGAAGACACACTCTTGAACTACGTGGTTAAGATGATCCTTCTTGGACTTGATGTTGACACCCAAGCATCGTTGTCCATTCGTCTTGTTGGTCTGTTTCAAGTACCATACATGCAATCTCGTGCAAGTGAATCGTAGGGTACGGTCGTGCTCTACTATCTCGACCAACGCCTCGCCTAGCATGAATTTCTGGGCTAATGGCAAGAAGGGGATATCAGAACAGGAGTCGACCATCTTCGATTTACCCTTGCTATCTCGCTTTTTAGAGGTCGACTTCACAAGAGTCGACCGAGCATGAGGCGTAGATGCATCTGATGCACCGGGCCCTTGTCGTTTTGGTGTAGGTAGCCCCAGTGGAGGTAGCTTCCGTGGATTTGACACCGTTGTAGGACATTTATGTGAAGTTGACACCGGAGCAGGTAGCTCCACGCAGATGTCACTCTTGGGCCACTAGACGAATGTTCTAATGACTTACCCTAGGGTCATGACTTCGTTGTTTGGGGGAATTTGCAACTGGGCGACTGCGAAATTGGCATGAACACCGTCCACATTCACTTTTGTGAAACCTGGCGCTAGATTTAGTGTGGTTAGTCACTCTTCAATTCCTCCCGGGGACATCATGTCCTGGACATACCTAAGCTATCCCGATCACTCTTGGTATCTCTTTTTCATCAGGTGATCACCTCCACATTGAGCTCATCGCCGCCACTTCGGGTTTTCATCGCCGGCCAGCCTCCGTGCTTCTCCGATCATCTTCTTGGCTCCTGTGGGTTCCTTGTGCCATGTGTATGCTTATGCGCATGGTTTTTTACTTCAAGTGCAGCCAAAACGGGTTGGCCACTTTCATCGTAGGTGAGCCACCGCCCCTCGCTGTCGCGCCGGCGCTAGAGTTCACCGTCGGTCAAGCTCCGACCACCCATAGGTTCGCAAGAGTACAAGGAACCCATTTCTGCCCTAGTTCACGCCGGCGTGGATCACAACGCCGGCGATGCATCGAGCAAATTCACAGTCGAGGTTCCTCTGTTTTGATCGGAAATGTAGATGCTAATGATTAACCAAATCGTAGTCAGATTAGCATTAATACGTAATTAGTGTTAGTAAAGCACGTGTTAGATATCACTTAGTAATTCACTGCCACGCTGACATGCGGGCCCGGTGCGTTGAGTCACAGTGACCTTCGGTCTATGGACTAAGGCATTGTATCGTGGACCATTGGTCCATGCGCTATCCCGTGAGTCGAGCCTATGACATGTGGACCCCACATGTCAGTAGATTTAATTCAGGTTTTAAATAAAAATGAAAAACATTGTGCAACGAGTCCCACACATCATCAACTGAGGCTAGATGCGGCTGAGCATAAAAAGTTTGTTATTACATTGTTAAATTCTTAAATGAATTACTTTCGCACTTAAATTGTTATAAACTTCAAAAATGCATAAGTAACTCATTTTAACTCCAAATTGTGTAAACTCAATTTTGTTAGTTTACATTTTTGTTGTACTTTAATTTGGAATAGGTTTTGAACATGTTACTATTTTAGAAAAATGTGATATTTAAAATACATGAACATTAATGATTTTAACCTTGAAAAATCTATAGAAAATCGAAATAAACTCCAAATGAATTAAAATTTCCACCTAAATTCATATTAAATCATCATATCTCCACTGTGATAGTCACATGCATTTTTGAGCATTTTGGATTTTCTTGGTTTTCTCGATGTTTATTTGATAATGTCTTTTCTTTAGAATCCAAACTAACCGAGGCGAACGAATATCCGTCTGAGAGTGAACAATTGGCATTTCAGCAAGGTGCAAGCAGCACTTTTTTACTTTTATTCTTGCATACATGTTGATTCCAGTATTTCCTACTTTGGCGTTTTGAAATGCAAATATTACTTGCGTGCATGCTATTTTCGAGTATGAATACTTTGTGAAATCTAGATAGCTATATCCCAATTCTTGTAGGTTGACCTTGAATTCTGCTTTACAGATATGCCTAAGTTAGTTGATATGTGATATTACATATCATTGGTGAATATGCTTGCCATACAAATCAGTAGTCGCGTAGTTCGGTTGACGGGGTTATCTCGTCAATCATGGGAGACACTTAATAATTAGTACTTATGTTTTCAGTTCGGATCTTCGAATCTGATTGTGGAGTCAAAATTTTGTTCTTTAAAAATGAATTTAGATTTGGACAAGTGGCTAGTAGTGAGGGTGCCTTCGTGCACGAGAATCGGGTACTGTGGAAAGACTTGTCTGGATCATCAAGGACCGAACTTTGGGCTGTCACTCCAAGTATCACTCGTACTTCCACAAGCGGGTTGGGAGCCGCTTGGGCAAGTAAGGGGAAGGTCGTATTGATGTGCAAGTGAGTGCTGTTTTATTTTGATGTTGGGCTGTTGACCCACATGCTAACTTCTTACATTAGCCCCTCCAACACAACTTGCATGCCTGATTAGTTAGCAGACGGTATAGCTAGCAGTAAGCAGGATTTCATCGTGCATGGGTGGTTCACTTCAATATGGTTTTCTTGATGAAAAATACCGAGTCTTGATTTCCCCGGTCGACACAACAAAGGAACTGTGTTATTATCTAGAAGCTTAAGGGCTGATCAAGTCATGTGGGTAAAGATGTACTCCCCTGCAGGGTTATAAACTATTCGAATAGTCGTGTCGACGGTTATGGACATCACTTGGGTTTTGACTGACATCGTTGTTAGACTCTAAACTAAAACTTAACATGGGACAACTTAGTATCGACATGACGGGTTTGTCACGAGTTTAGTTTATCAAAGTGGGGCTGCCACTTTGATATTGTTTGATATATGCTTACCTTTATGTCATTTAACTTTCTTTTTGATAAATAGTCTATTGCTAAAACTGCTTTCTTAAACTAGAATGTGTAGCTTGAGTATCGTTGCATTTATGCGAAAACTAGAGCCACTATAACCTCTCTTTGATCAACCCCTAGCATGTATAAATTTGTCTTTTATGCAAGTCTTTCAAGTATAATTTTGTACTTTAACAGATTGTCCAATTGTTCAGGTGAGGAAAATTATAATCTAGATCATTTTGTTACTGCCGATTTCGGCGACGCTATCGAATAGCGCTATTGCTGGCCTCCACTCAGTTGTCTTTGGGAAGGGCACACTGTAAGATCGAGGTGGCCGACTAGAGGGGGGTGAATAGGCGGTTTTAAGAATCTATCGCGCTAAACCAATATATAAATGCGGAAGCTAATATCGAATTGGTTTTGCACAATTAAAACCTAAAACAACTAGGCTCAACTAAGTGCACCGACAATATGAACACAATACAATATGAGCAATCATACAAGATATATAAGCAATTAAAGCAAGAATGTAAATTGCTCAAAGTAAAGCACAAGTAAACACAAGATGACACGATTATGTTTTACCGTGGTGTTCGGAGACTTGCCGGTCTCCCCTAATCCACGTTGAGGTAAGCCCAACCCGCGTTGGACCGGCTCCTCAAATGAGCCCACACCTCCGAGGTAAGTCCAACACTTGGACCGGTTCCAAACCGAACCAACACCTCGCTCAACTATGGTTGCTCTTCCTCCACTCCGGAGATGGCGAGCACCAAACCACTCACAACCGTCGGGCCTTCTCACAAGCTTCTTGAGAAGGTCACCGAGCACGACGCCTCCACGCCGTCTAGGTGTCGGCAAACACCAAGAGTAACAAATCCAAACTTTCACTTGAACTAATCAAGTGTCAACGCTCACGTGGATACACAATCCACTACCTAAGGCAACACATGCACTTAGGGTTTGCTCTCTAATCTCACCAAGTGCAACACATGCACAAAAGAGAATAGAGGTTTGCTCTTAGCTCAAGAGGCTCACAAAGAGTTCACAATAGTTCTTCGCAACATCAGCAACCTCCCCCAACCAGCCAAGGTGGCTATATATAGCCCACACACAAAAACTAGCCGTTGGGAGACAAACCCCTGAAAAATCAGGGCAATCGGAAGTTCCGCCGTACAAAGGCCGGAACTACCGCAGGAGAGAGAAAAGGCACCGCAACGGCTATGTCAGACGAGAAACTAGCCGTTTGATTTTTAGTGCGGAACTACCGCCAACTAAACATCGGAAGTTCCGATTCTTCGGAAGTTCCGCTCAACACATAGCGGAACTACCGCACATTGAATTTTGGCTAAGTCCCCAAAATGGTGCTTCTCTGGAAAAAACCAACCGCCGATTTTCGGAGCAACCGATTAATCGGAAGTTCCGCTAGTTACACGCCGGAACTTCCGCACGTGGAAAATCGGCTAAGTCCCTAAACCGGCCGCTCTCTGGAAAAATCAAGCCGCGGAAAATCGGACAGTCCGGGGTGCGGAACTTCCGCCGTTAAACTTCCGGAACTTCCGATTTTCCTGACAGAAGTCAGAAATGGCTTTTTCAACAAATTCAATTGCAAAACACATTTGCTAATTGACAAGCCATGCCAACAAGAGTCACAAGCAAGATTCCCAACAAGTTGCAAAACACATTTGCCAACTTTTGGAATCATACCACAAGGAAAAAGGTACATGGACTTACACCATTTGCAAACGCATTTGCAAACTTAAGTCACATGCTACAAGGGTTGAATGCATGAGCATCGGCTATTTGCAAAACACATTCGCAAATAATAGCTCCATGCATAGATGAGCTAGAGCAAATATAATGAGCTATCAACACATGACTAACTCAAACTACTAGTCAGATCCTCTTAATAGTACGGCAAACCTATACTAGCAATCCGGTCTATCAACCAAACACCGAGACCGGTAAAAGACTAGGAACACATCCTTAGCCCTAGCTAGTCATACCTTTGCCTTGCATCTTCTTGAAGCTTGATGACGCACATCAACACTTCAAGTCCGGGTCCTTGACTTTGACAATCATCAACTCATGATGATTTCTTCACTTCGGATCTTGTCTTGAACATCATCAACACATGATGATTTCTCCATCCCGAGTCTTCACATGCATCAACACATGATGCAATCCTTCACTTGACCTCCATCAACACATGATGGGTCTTCTCTTGTCTTGATGATCAACTCATGATCATCTCTTCTTGATAAGCATCAACTCATGATGCATCATTTACACTAAGCTCTTGACTTGATGATCAACTCATGATCATCCCAAGTCTTCATCATCCCGAACATAACCTATATATCCAACTCATGGAAAATGTTAGTTCCACAATGTGATCATCACTAATTACCACATCATACCATTAACTCATAATGGTGGGACAAGATACCTCAATCTTTCCCTCTTTGGTAATTGATGATAACCACTTAAATTCTCATAAATTTAATGATGATAAATGAGAGAACAATTGAGTATATAAACTACACAAGTTGTATATACTCTAACATGAGTATACAAGAACTACACAAGTTCTATATACTCATAACATGAGTATATACGAACTACACAAGTTTTGTATACTCAAAGGCTTTGTTTCAACGTAAAGATCCTTAGTATATGTGGAAAGTGGAATATGGATCAATACTAATGAAACCACAAAGTATAGGATAAAACTCCCCCTAAATGTGTGCATACACAAATGTGTAATGAGGTCATATGCACATATTCAAGTTTGACTTATGGTTGAGTTCAATCCTATATTTTGGATCCGAGAAATGCAACATAATATAAATTGAGATGTCGATTGCATACCTCGTCGTGTTTCACCTTTATATCCAAATGAGACTACACAAAGATAATACTTGATAAAAGAGTTAGTCTCATATTTGGATTTGTCATTAATCACCAAAACAATCCATTAACTCATAATGGTGGGTCTAGATCTTTCAATCTCCCCCTTTTTGGTGATTGATGACAAATCCATTATCAATAACAACATTTGGATATTCATAGACATAAGATAAGAATTTAAACTAACGAACTATGTCTATGCATCATATGAGGTGAAACATAAAGCATTAAACAAAATGCATGTGAAAACATTCTCCCCCTTACACATCTAATGCATGCATTTTCCCTCTTTTGGTATGTCTAAACAAATCAAACATCCAAATGAAGAATATTGATAAAAACATTCTCCCCCTTTTGGCATAAATCACCCAAAAACACAAGACAAATCTTAGCCAAAAGGAGTATTTGCAAATCAATACCACTTGCAAAAACAATGAGGTAGGTCACAAAAAGTATGAATTGAACTTATATGACCAAGGGGGAATTTTGTTCTCAAGATATGAGAGGAGAAACAAGGATAGGTTACATACCTATTGATCATCACATTCTCCCGTTGAAAATCAAAATATTTGAGAACCACTTGAAATGATAGTTGAAACATATTCAACTAACCTCCCCTTTGAAAAGAAATATAGATAACCTCTCTTTTTAATAATTTTTACAAACTATGTTGAGAGAACATAAAGAACAATGCTTGTGAGAGATTTCCATGAAAATTTTGACAGAATTTCTCTTGTAAAGAGGGACATCCACGACAGGAGATAAAAAGATATAATCAGCCACAAAAAAATATTCATTTATAATCACATCTCATCCATATCTCATGCAAACATAGATCATGACATAAAAAACATGTTCTCACACAGAGTACCAAAAGATAGCATAGCCACAATACGAGTCATACAGCCCGGTAGTCATAAGATATTACAATTTTTGCATACAAGGTCTAATGACCTAAATAGGACAAGCGGCTACTGCTCAGCAGGAGGGTCTTGAGGATGATCGACTGGAGGAGCAGCAGGAGGACCGCCAGGAGGAGAGCGAAAGCGACGCCGTCCAAAGTGAACAGGTGGAGGAAACTGTTCGGCAAATCTGGCTGAAAGCGCGTCAAGGCTGGCCGAGTGGGCGTCGAGCCTGGAAGTGGTCGCCTCCTGGAAAGCATCCAATCTGGCAAAGGTGGCTGCCTCAAACGCATCCAGTCTAGAAGTGGTCGCCTCGAAGGTATCTGGGATGCCCTCATCTCCAACAAGGTGGCATAAATCGATCCATAGTGGCTATACCTTGTGGAGGAGCAAAGAAGAAGCAGCAGGAGGTGCAACTGTGTACTTCACTGAGCACGCCTAAGATTGGCAGGGATTGGAGGACCTTCTCTTGGTTTATAGGCTTTATGCGCTGAAGGTAAAGCTCCATTATATCCAGTTTGTTTAATGATCAAAGCCATAATGTAAGGTGCAAAGTTTATCCGTTTGACTCGATCATTCTTTGTTCCTGCTATCTCCCTTATAATAACATCCACAACATCAAACTTTCTTCCATGCATGATGCATTCCAATATATTCCAAACATGTCCTCTAATAGCATCATAATTCCCACTCTTTGGTAACATGGTATGGTTAATGATCCTATTTACCAAGCTGGGAATAGGAAGAAGTCCTGTGATCTTACCAGGGACAAATCTTTGAGTGGTGTCATAAAATTCAGTCCAGGCAGACAGAGGGAGAACTGTTCCATCATAGATTTTCTCATATTCGCTTGACTGGATATTCAATGCATGTTCAAAAGCGCGCTTTGTGCAAGAATACCTCACAGTTCCTGTCATCCAGGTGAGCTGAGAAAAATCTGGAGGAATGCATACTGTGGCATAAAACTGTCGGATGATCTCATCACTATAATTGCATTTTATTGCCACAAAGTTATGAATCCCGCTCATTGAAAGAGCTCAGTATGTACCCTCATATCTGTCAAGTCCGTTGAGATAGGACCAATTGATGTACTTGTGATCAACAAATGGTTTGGATGGTCCATAAAAGAGATCATAGACTTGTCTTTGAAACTTGGTATGAAAACGAGGGTCGTCGCAATTTCCTGGAAGTGAATATTGATCTTTATCCCGAAGAATAGTGTAGTCGTCTGCTGTGAGTCCCTTAAGATCAATTTCCATTTCTTCCGGTTCACCTAACTCCTCATCAGATTCATATTCAGATTCTTCTCCTGATGCACTTTCTTCTGAATTTTCAGATTCTTCCTCATTTCTTGAAGAAGATGCGCCAGCATCTGAATAGTGCTTCGGGACTGACATCTTCATCCTCGGCATCTTCAAGAATAACAATGGATGAAGTGTCAAAGATTGAATCAAAAGAAAATGAAATTCTCAGGTTCTGTCAGGACAATCGGAAGCTCCGCAAGTTTAACGCCGGAACTACCGCTAGCGGAAGTTCCGCGCTCTTAACAGCGGAAGTTCCGATTTTCCTGGGCCGACTCTAGGGCAAAGATAAATTTTGATTTTTCAGTATTTTGATGGTTTGAGTCCATGGAATCGATGCATAAACATCATACAATACTGAATCAACTAATTTGCCCAAGAATCTACCACAGATTTCATCGACATTTCATTTTCCCCCAAAAACTCAACCTAGGGTTCATGAGAGGTAAAAATCCAAGAAAGGAATTGGAAATACCTTGAGAGAATGGGTGATTGAACCCTGGGGAAGCAATAGATCGGTCGAGATTTGAAGAAAAACCGAAGATCAATCAAAGCTTTTCGGTGGAGACTTGGAGAGAAGAGAGGGGGCTCGGGAGAGAAGAGATCGCTACCGAGGGAGAGAGATAAAACGGAGGAACCGCAGTGCATTAAAGTCTCTCAGCTACCGGAAAGCGGAAGTTCCGCATTTCAAAGGCGGAAGTTCCGGACAACGGAAGTTCCGCACCTGGAGTACCGGAAGCTCCGATTTTCCTGACGCTTCGAAAGAGAGCTGAAAACGGAAGCTCCGCAGATCAACGGCGGAAGTTCCGGAAAAACGGAAGTTCCGCACCTAGAAGGCCGGAAGTTCCGATTATCCTGACACTTCAGGAAAGATCTTGGAATTTGATTTTTATGCAAATGATCCCTAGTTTTGCACTCAAATAAGTATCATTCAGGATCATTGTACATTAAAAGACTAATGTCTATCCAAGAAAATAATTTTTATGAATTAAGTTTTGATTTTGCAAATGAAGCCTCATTTTCATGAAATTTATCAAAGCAACTCAAAGAAAACATTTTGTTGATTTTAAAGCATCCAATTTTGTGTATGAGTCATAAATACCATTTTGAACCTTTTCATGTGAATAATTTTGGTCCATATGGAAAAACTCACTTAAGTGCTAGAAAGTGACCACTTAGGTCAAAGTAGAATTTTGGACGAATTTCAAAATCAAATAACCTTTTCTAGGTTGGTCTTTTGGAAATTCTTTGAATACCAAAAATGTTTAGAATAACCAACTCTAGGATTTTTCTTTTGTCAAGATTTTCAAATTCCTTTTAGAATAGATTTTACACAAAAATCTAGTTTATGTCAAAAACAAGATACCATAATGTAAGATTTTGGACATAAACTTATTTTCACTTAAAATAGGTTTTTCTAAAGCCAAAACCTTTGGTAAATCTTTGAAAAGCATTTGTATACCTTTTGCAACTAGTTTTTCAAAGAATTACTAATAATTATGAAATTTTTGACTTTTGGCTAAAAGGCTCATTTTTGAAAAACAATACTAGCACTTAATCAATTTGGGCACACTTAGGGATGTGATATACATGACTATGATTTAGCACTCCCCCTTAATGTGCCACTACCATCTTGCTCAAGAGATTAATAATGAACATTATGAACATAGAGCAAGAACACCCCTTTTAAAATAATTTTCATGAAATGCAACCTACACAAGGCATAAGGGGCTAGATACTTCAATGTAAGTACTTGTTACCGAAATGGCATTGGCTTATGATACGACATGATTATCCTTAGGCTTGGCTCCAATTTGATATATGATGACATCCATCTTTATATGAATAAGCCAAGTCTCCAATGCCTCTCCAAGTACCTATTAAGCATTTAAGCGCATTTTGGTACCCAAAACTAGGTTGGGTCCACGAATGTTAGTCACAATAGATTTGGGCACCCAAATGGCCCTAGCATTAGTTTTATGTGTACTAACTATTCTAGCAAACACATTGCCATTAATATCCTTCCTAAGCAAATATTGATCATTATAAATAATGGGCTTAGGAGTGATACCTTTGGGACAATCCTTACTCATATGTCCCTTTTCCTAAGAATTGTAGCAAGTTCAAGTTTGTATTCGTCTTTTACCTTCTTTACTTGCTCCTTGCCGGTTTGCCTCTTCTTTGATGACAATTTCTTGTCGTTCACTTTGTTTGGGCACACGGAGGCGAAGTGGCCCTTTCCATTGCATCCATGGCACTTGACATTCTTCGTGTGTCTTGCATTGTGCCTTGTCTTGCTATTTTCCTTTTTCTTAGGAGTGAAGCCGATTCCACTCTTATCTTGCAAGCGTCTTTGCTTGCTCAATATATCGTCAAGAGTGGCCTTCCCTTTTAGGCCTCTTTCCAAGTCATTCTTTAATTTGTTGACTTGGGCCTTGAGCTCTTTGTTTTCCTCTACAATGTTAGTCTTGCAAGATATCGAGGAAATAGGAGTATCCATTTTAGAGCAACAAGGCATATCAATTAAATCATCACAAGAGGTGGATATGCTAACTTTAGATGAAATGCAAGATGTAGGAACTATGCATGGCATATCATCTAATAACTTGCATGTAATGCCTATATCCACCTTGGACTTATTAAGATCCTTGAGAAGGAGAGTCTCATGAGCTTCTTTTAGCTCTTCATAAGAATCCTTGAGAGAAAGAAATTCTTTCTTCAAGACTTTGAATTTTGACTTCTCCTTGCCAAGATATTCATTTAAGTCTTCTAACATTTCCATCAACTCATCATAGGTGGGTTCTTCATTTTCGTTTACCTCATCATTACCTTTAGCCATGAAGCATTGAGTTGATGTGGAGGGAGTTTTGGACTCATCATTATCGGAGCTAGAAGTTGAACATTCTTCTTCCGATGTCCACTCCTGTGTGCAATCATCACTAGTAGGTGTGGACATTTCATATTTATCTTGAAAATGTGTCCACATAGCATGAGCGCTCTCAAGATTGCACACTTCATCAAACATCTCTACACTCAAAGCACTAAATAAACCGTTAATTGCTTGAGCGTCGAGATGTAAGCTTTTCTCTTCCTCAATTGTTGGAGCAAGATGATCCAATGGAGGAGAAAAGCCAACATCTACAATCCGCCATATTTTTGGACTCATGGCCCTAAAATAACAAGACATGCGGATTTTCCAATGAGCATAATTTGTGCCATCAAATAGAGGTGCTTCACCTAGGTGCACTAAATCTCTAGTTGCCATCCTTTACTCTCTAGACGGTTAAGTCTAAAAAAAATGAGAGACCAAGCTCTGATACCACTTGTAAGATCGAGGTGGCCGACTAGAGGGGGGTGAATAGGCGGTTTTAAGAATCTATCGCGCTAAACCAATATATAAATGCGGAAGCTAATATCGAATTGGTTTTGCACAATTAAAACCTAAAACAACTAGGCTCAACTAAGTGCACCGACAATATGAACACAATACAATATGAGCAATCATACAAGATATATAAGCAATTAAAGCAAGAATGTAAATTGCTCAAAGTAAAGCACAAGTAAACACAAGATGACACGATTATGTTTTACCGTGGTGTTCGGAGACTTGCCGGTCTCCCCTAATCCACGTTGAGGTAAGCCCAACCCGCGTTGGACCGGCTCCTCAAATGAGCCCACACCTCCGAGGTAAGTCCAACACTTGGACCGGTTCCAAACCGAACCAACACCTCGCTCAACTATGGTTGCTCTTCCTCCACTCCGGAGATGGCGAGCACCAAACCACTCACAACCGTCGGGCCTTCTCACAAGCTTCTTGAGAAGGTCACCGAGCACGACGCCTCCACGCCGTCTAGGTGTCGGCAAACACCAAGAGTAACAAATCCAAACTTTCACTTGAACTAATCAAGTGTCAACGCTCACGTGGATACACAATCCACTACCTAAGGCAACACATGCACTTAGGGTTTGCTCTCTAATCTCACCAAGTGCAACACATGCACAAAAGAGAATAGAGGTTTGCTCTTAGCTCAAGAGGCTCACAAAGAGTTCACAATAGTTCTTCGCAACATCAGCAACCTCCCCCAACCGGCCAAGGTGGCTATATATAGCCCACATACAAAAACTAGCCGTTGGGAGACAAACCCCTGAAAAATCAGGGCAATCGGAAGTTCCGCCGTACAAAGGCCGGAACTACCGTAGGAGAGAGAAAAGGCACCGCAACGGCTATGTCAGACGAGAAACTAGCCGTTTGATTTTTAGTGCGGAACTACCGCCAACTAAACATCGGAAGTTCCGATTCTTCGGAAGTTCCGCTCAACACATAGCGGAACTACCGCACATTGAATTTTGGCTAAGTCCCCAAAATGGTGCTTCTCTGGAAAAAACCAACCGCCGATTTTCGGAGCAACCGATTAATCGGAAGTTCCGCTAGTTACACGCCGGAACTTCCGCACGTGGAAAATCGGCTAAGTCCCTAAACCGGCCGCTCTCTGGAAAAATCAAGCCGCGGAAAATCGGACGATCAAGTGCGGAACTTCCGCCGTTAAACTTCCTAACTTCCGATTTTCCCGACAAGTCGAAATGGCTTTTCAACAAATTCAATTGCAAAACACATTTGCTAATTGACAAGCCATGCCAACAAGAGTCACAAGCAAGATTCCCAACAAGTTGCAAAACACATTTGCCAACTTTTGGAATCATACCACAAGGAAAAAGGTACATGGACTTACACCATTTGCGAAACGCATTTGCAAACTTAAGTCACATGCTACAAGGGTTGAATGCATGAGCATCGGCTATTTGCAAAACACATTCGCAAATAATAGCTCCATGCATAGATGAGCTAGAGCAAATATAATGAGCTATCAACACATGACTAACTCAAACTACTAGTCAGGATCCCTCTTAATAGTACGGCAAACCTATACTAGCAATCCGGTCTATCAACCAAACACCGAGACCGGTAAAAGACTAGGAACACATCCTTAGCCCTAGCTAGTCATACCTTTGCCTTGCATCTTCTTGAAGCTTGATGACGCACATCAACACTTCAAGTCTGGGTCCTTGACTTTGACAATCATCAACTCATGATGATTTCTTCACTTCGGGATCTTGTCTTGAACATCATCAACACATGATGATTTCTCCATCCCGAGTCTTCACATGCATCAACACATGATGCAATCCTTCACTTGACCTCCATCAACACATGATGGGTCTTCTCTTGTCTTGATGATCAACTCATGATCATCTCTTCTTGATAAGCATCAACTCATGATGCATCATTTACACCAAGCTCTTGACTTGATGATCAACTCATGATCATCCCAAGTCTTCATCATCCTGGAACATAACCTATATATCCAACTCATGGAAAATGTTAGTTCCACAATGTGATCATCACTAATTACCACATCATACCATTAACTCATAATGGTGGGACAAGATACCTCAATCTTTCCCTCTTTGGTAATTGATGATAACCACTTAAATTCTCATAAATTTAATGATGATAAATGAGAGAACAATTGAGTATATAAACTACACAAGTTGTATATACTCTAACATGAGTATACAAGAACTACACAAGTTCTATATACTCATAACATGAGTATATACGAACTACACAAGTTTTGTATACTCAAAGGCTTTGTTTCAACGTAAAGATCCTTAGTATATGTGGAAAGTGGAATATGGATCAATACTAATGAAACCACAAAGTATAGGATAAAACTCCCCCTAAATGTGTGCATACACAAATGTGTAATGAGGTCATATGCACATATTCAAGTTTGACTTATGGTTGAGTTCAATCCTATATTTTGGATCCGAGAAATGCAACATAATATAAATTGAGATGTCGATTGCATACCTCGTCGTGTTTCACCTTTATATCCAAATGAGACTACACAAAGATAATACTTGATAAAAGAGTTAGTCTCATATTTGGATTTGTCATTAATCACCAAAACAATCCATTAACTCATAATGGTGGGTCTAGATCTTTCACACACCTTGCTGGAGTTTTTATGCTTGTTACTTTATTTTTTCGCTGCGTACTTTGGTTAATGCTTAAATTTGGCAAGTCGGCCTTTGATGTAATATATAGACCTAAGTCCTTGTCCTGTACGGCACTTTGTAATATATTTGTGTGTCTTGTGTATGACTGTGATCAATGTTGATTGAGATACGTGTGTGTTAGCCTTGATCCTTGGGAGCTAGCACGAGACATATATTCGAAGATTTGAAATGCTCTTTGATTCATGTAAGTATGGTCTTGGATTACTATGGATCGGCTTGGTGCATATGCCTTTGCGTGGTATGCGGGTCGATCCTCTAGCCATGATCAACCAAGTCTCATATTTACATGGGTTAAGTTGGATTTCAGATCTTGAAGACCTAGAGATATTTACATATGATCTGGAGGACTGTGATTCTATGTAAATAATTCGGGGTCCCCACAAATCACATCTTACCCTTTTATTCCCATGAGTTTTAGTTGAATTTTTCTCTCATTTTTAGTCCTAATGACGAACTACGGGCTTGCTGTCTATATTTGGTGCTTGCTGTCCAAACTTCATAACCGAGCCCTGAAACGAAATTTTCTACTCTAACTGCCTCCTAACTTCATCAAAGGACAGCCCATACTTAATATTTTTAACTATGAGTTATTCCCCACTCTAAAATTAATCGGCAACCAACTAATATTTGAAGGAGAAGAGAGGGAAAACATATTTTCGAAACTTAAATAAGAACAAGGTAAGATTGAGAAGCTAAGATAGGTAACGAGTAAAATATAATAACTTAATTAAGTTTTCATAAACAATTTAATACTTTGAAAATAAATCTTTCCAATATCCTATTAACGACCAAGCTAGGGACTTCTACGGTCAGTATGGCTCCGATACCAACTTTTGTGAGAGTTCGGGGTATTTAACTTGTAATACTTAACTATCCGATGGTCCTAGCATTACAAATCAAATATCTCGCCCTCAGTGTAGTGTATGCCTCCCAGGAGCGGTACACATACCCTCACAAAACAATATCGATAGTAATGTCATACAACAATATTACAATGTCGTAGTCTAAAAAGATTACAACATAATCATCATACGACTTAAGTTTTCATACATATAGCAGACCGGCCAAATAGCAAGAATAAAAGTTAAGTATCCAATGGAATACCAAAACCCATAAGATGGCACAAAAGAAAGCCGACCGGCTGCCCTTACCCACAAGGCAACCTGACCGGAAGCCCGTTGAGCTAGTTGCCGTCCTCATAGACAGTCTCACAATGATTGACCCCTTAGGGGTCAACCTCCTCTGAAATTGCAGCAACTGGGATGAGTACAAAGTTGTACTCGCAAGACTTACAAGCAAAATAATATTTAGATGCAGTCATGTATCAAAGGAAGGCTACTACACTTGGCATTTTTCAGTATAAAGCAACATTTCATTTGAAGTACAAGTAGTAGATTGAAATGATAAGGGAGCAAACATTTTTATACTTCAAATAACAGCGAGTAAACAATATTAGACAACATCTAAACAACAACAGGTGGCTGCCCCGCAGCTCACAATCATAGCATGAGACCATTCTCAATGCCAACTAATCAAGTTTTAAAGTTAAAATTTCAAAATGTTAAGTCTAACTCTTGCAAGTCCAATCCCAAGCGTGTCCATAACCTAGGATAAGGCTATTTGAATAGTTCATACCCTGCAGGGGCATACCAATGTACCCTCTTTTGCCACCGGATAGAGTACATTTTTGAAGGTATGCCGGCAAGACTAAGTCCTACGAGACGTTTCCAATATAGTATATTAACTACGAGCCGCCCGTATGGATGGAAACCCATACGTTGTGTCAGAATCACCGGTAGCGCAATAACTACGATGCCCCTCAGGGTAGGGAACCTAAACCCAGAACCCATCCCGCACACCCAACAACAACATAATATTTTTTTTTAACAGAACAACAAACAGCATGCGACCCGGAGCTAACACACGCCAAAGTACTAAGTCAAGAGAGGTCACATATCCCTCTCATGTGGTTAGCACTAAAAAATTCTTGGTTTTAGTGAAACAAGATGTTCGGTCCTTGTTGACCGAGGCAAGACATCCATACACCTAACAACACATCATCCAACCACTTGCCCCAGTCTATATTTCATTTCTATTTTTAGTTTTTAAATTAATATAGCACGTGGTGCTGGACATAGCATAATAAAATGATTTGTGTGATCAAGGTTATCGACAAAGTCGATAACGCCCAATTCTATCAGAATCTAAGCATGACTAAGCATCAATTCGCACAAATATGTATAGACTCTATAACATCCACCGAGCACTAACATCACTGCGAATAATAACTTAGGGCTAGTTGTAATACCCCGGAAACGAAAAGAGTAAAGAATCGAATCGAGTAATTTGAATGGAAGCCGGGGAAAGAAAAGACAATTAAAGGAGTAGAAATTCCTGAAAAATAGAAGGGGTTTTCCATAAACTCTCGACAACCTGGGCCTGGGCCACGGCCCAGGAGGGGCCCATGTGGTGGCCGACCATAAAGGGGGGGGGGGTTCCCACCCCCCAAACCCTAAACTCCACATTTCTCTCCCCCTCCCCCCTTTGGAGCCGCCGCCCCCCTTCCCCCTTGCTGTGCACCGCCTTGTACATCGTTGTTGGGTAAGATGCGTTCGTTTTCTGTCCTGTCCATCTCTTAGAAAGTTGTAGGTATTGTTCTTAGCTTTCCATAGCCACTGAGATCACGTGATTCCGCCTTATGGTTTAGGAGATATGATTTTTTTAGTGCGTGCTGCTCTGTCTGTCTGACGAGAAGGATCTGTCGGCTTGATCCTAGGTTTTGATTTAGTTAGAGGCATTTCCAGAACCTCCACCCAAATAAGTTATTGTAGACATTTACATTATCTTTCAAAGCTGATAAAGATCATCTCCATTGGATCTGTATAATGAAAGTTATGATATTTTCTTTACCACTGTTCTGAATTCTGGGCAGATAAATGTTAGTGTTTTCATCTATTGTTTAGACTACTGTAGAGGCCGAATCTGGGGTTTTTCCCTTCTAGAGTTTTATTCCTGGGAACGTTAGCTTTCTTTTGGCACCGAGATCAGGAAAATCCGATCTATAGTTTGGGAGATATGAATTTTTGATTACGAACTGTCCGGTCTGTCTGAAAACTGAGGTCAGTAGGTTTGTCCCTCGGTTTTGTTCAAATTAGGGGCCGAATCTGAAGGACCGACGGGCTTAAGTGAACACCGACGGGTGTATCACTCGCTATACCGGTATATGCAGTCGATAAGTCCATACCTTCAATGCATTCTTACATTTCATCCATTCATGTATTCATTCCATACGTACATGTATGTGTTCCAATAATTGTTCGTAATTCAACTGAATTGTGTTGTCCACTCCATGCTTGATTATTCTTGTTTAGTACTTGCTGAGTCTTCGACTCACCCTTGCTTTGTATGTTTTAATTAGGTAATTGAGGAAGACGACAAGATGATTTGGTGGGGTAGTTCGGCACACTACACTTCACTTTTATCCAATCAGAACAATTATTCTTGCCATTCAGTCAAGTCAAATTGTTGAAATAAGTTCCAGATTGTAATAATCCTATGTTAGTATCGTTTGACTGTTCGTGGTATTATGACCGTTTATCCATTCTTTACCATGATTCTAGTGATCGTTCATTGTCTTTCCTTAGGAATTTATGTTGATTGAATCTGGATAATCTAGTTTTAATGCTATGCTTAGTAGTTTGATAGGTTTGCGTGACATTTTGGCTTCCGAATAGCCAGGGTGTTACACTAGTGGCAAGGAATAAACATTTGCTACAGCTCATGCATCTAATAGGAATAACTACCTCAGCGAAAAATAATCATTCAAGTAGAACATGATACATACAAGTTGCAAATAAGATATTTTGTAACGAAAGTAATAGGATTAATATGATCAAAGGGAGGATGCTTGCCTTGTTGAAGATAATCCACTTACTGCTATTGAGTATCACACTCGAACTCGTTCGGGTCTTCGTAATCTAACGTTCAAATATGAAAAGGAAATAAGAACGCATAACACCAAATATATCCAAACATTAAAATTTATCCAAAATGTATGAAAATTTCACAATAGGTAGATTATGATTCTATATTAATTTAGAAACAAAAATTATTTTATTTCGAGTTTGTATGAGGAAGTTATAGCCTAAACCAATTCTGGCGGAAGAGAATATTCAACAATTTGACTTTGAGTACTGTTGGTTTTGAGTATCGCTTGTTTCAAGTAGTGTACGTTTCAAGAACTGATCATTTGACTTCACGCGGTCGGAAGGATATTCGACTACAGGTAGTCGGAAGGAGGTTTCAACTACAGGTGGTCGAAAAGAGGTTTCGACTACCTGGTCGGAAAGAGGCTTCGACTACGGGTGGTCAAAAAGAGGTTTAGACTACCTGGTTAGAAAGAGGTTTCGACTACATGTGGTCGAAAAGATGTTTCAACTACTGGTGGTCAAAACGAGGTTTCGACTATAGGTGGTCGAAAAGAAGATTCGACTACCTGATCGAAAAGAGGCTTCGACTGTAACACCCCAGTTCAACATGAGCCTGGAATGCTACTAAAATAACAAGATAATGATTTAAATTCTAAGTCTTTCCACTAAATTTCAACAGAACCTCCTTTGTATGGTTATGCATACAAGGGGTTCTAACAAAATTCAATAACATAATCAGACAAGTTAAACATACAATTTAATTCATAATCGTAAATAAACTACTATGATACGCTAATCAACTCTATTACAAAATTATATATATATATATATATATATAGAGAGAGAGAGAGACCTATTCAATACAAATCATCTTAATAGTTTGCTCAGTTATTTATTCATAGCCCAAAATTATTCATTCACGAAGGGTTCGTGGTAGTGTGCAACAGATCATATCACTAGCCCCTCCCATGCATGACGTCCGTGTAAAATGTACCTAAAAACACAAACAAACAACAAGCGTGAGTCCACGACTCAGCAAAGTACAAATAAGATAGTAATCCAACATACTACTTTGACACAAATCAACTAATCACAATACCACATACCAAATCAGTACATAAGCTCATGTGGTGCAAATGCCACAGATGCACATTTTCTTTTCTCTTTGCATTTACCGGTAATGCG
This sequence comes from Hsuehochloa calcarea, assembly GCA_036346395.1. NCBI lineage: Eukaryota > Viridiplantae > Streptophyta > Magnoliopsida > Poales > Poaceae > Hsuehochloa > Hsuehochloa calcarea. Next base: position 75,805,305 of record CM070597.1, on the reverse strand, counting down.
GAGTATGCATCCGTCGATGCATACCTATGCCTTTGCCTTCTAGCACAGGTACCATAAGCCTACACTCCACAAGTGTAGGGACCACAAGCCCGTCTAAAAATAACGGGGATCTCAAAATCAATACTTGGCCTCCACATAGCCAAGTCTCAAGGATAACCATATGATGCATATGAATCTATACAAAAATCCATCATAAAAATGTAATAATCAGCAGTGATATTCATGAAAAGGAACATAGTCACAATGCAAGCATTCATAAGCATTCACTTCAATATTATTACCAACTAAATGCACTTGCTTTAACCGTGAGAAGATTGATGATGCGGAGAGGGCGCTGCCCCCGGAACCAACCCACCGCCTGAATATTTTTAACAGCCTTAATAAGAGAACACCTGTGGACAAGGTGTTGCTAGAAATAAATATACGGCAAACTACGCTCTCTAACGCAGCCCAAAACACCAACTCCCAAGAACAACGATCTGTCCAGAACGGGACAGTCCCCTTCTAAAAATCATAACTTTGTGTAGATTTAACCAAAATTAGTGATCTTTTATCCTCAGGAAATATTACGAAATTCTCCACAATAACCTAGCTGGCAAGATTCCCATATGTTGTCATCCTCTATCCCTACTAAACAGATTACTCAAACTACTAAATCTCGTGAGAGGTTCTGGACAGCGAGACTAAAACTTACATAACTTCCAGTACATATATTAAAAAAATATTATCTTTAGTGCTCTAGAAATCTTATGAAAATACCTACAACTTTCGTGTTGGTTAAAACTTCTAAATAATTTGTTAGCTAATTTCTAATAACCGGTTACTACAATCTGTCAGAATCCCGACAGAACCTCAGGACAGCAACGTTGCAAAATACATAACTTGAGATCCACACCTTCAAATGATGTGATCTAGGACTCTACGGAAAGCTAACGACGAAACCCACAAATCTGTAGGAGATGGCCTGGTCAAATTCTGCGATTAACAACCATAATCTGTCAAGCAATACAGACTAGCAATACCCAATCTAATGCCTGGTATCGCCAAATCACAAAACTAAAGGGCTAAATGAATGGAATCTGAGAATTACCCTTGAAGAACTCACTGATGATTGCAAGAATTATCATGAGATTCCCCTCCCTTCTCTTCACCCCTCTCTCCCTTCCTTCTCTTCTTGGCCGGCCACCTCCAATGGGGATCGTCCCCCTTCTTCTGTTTGGCCAGCAGCAGCGAGGCACGCCAAAGGGAGGAAGCGCAGCAATGGTGCTGGACAGGGAGGGAGAGGAAGTGGCGTCCAGGGGTGGGAGGGGGTGGCGGCCAAGAGGTGGGGGTGGCGCATTATGGTTTTTGGCTTCCCCCCTCTCTAGGCCGGCTGCCCTACGGGCCAAAGTGCTGTGGGCTGGGAGCCCACAGCCCAGGTTGTCCAAACTTTGACAAAAAAAACCCCTCTAAACTTATGTTAAATCTATTTTCTAATTGGTTCTTCTTCCTAAATTATTTCTTCTTACTTAAATAAATTTGAGGTATTACATCGACTACCGGTGGTCAAAAAGTGATTCCGACTAGCTGGTCGGAAAGAGGTTTTGACTACGTATGGTCAAAAAGAGGTGTCGACATCCTGGTCAGAAAGAGGCTTCGACTACATGTGGTCGAAAAAAGGTTTCGACTACAGGTGGTCGAAAATAGGTTTCTACTACTTGGTCGGAAAGACGTTTTGACTACATGTGGTCGAAAAGAGGTTTCGACTACTTGATCGAAAAGAGACTTTGACTACAGGTGGTCGGAAAGAGGTTTCACTGCTGCGATGGTCGTCGTTGATGTGGTCCACGATGACAAACTATGCACTTATTGGCCTAGGGCCCACATGTAAGCGACACAATAAAGCTTTTAAAACCCAATCTATAATGTAAAGCGAACTTAAGACATTGATTAGGAACTAAAGACTTTGCTACAATGCTTGCCCATACAGGACATGCGTGCCTGTGAGATTGCCTGGTGCCTCGCCAGCGCTATGCGCTAGGGCAGCGCCGACCAAGGCCAAGAATGGATTCCTCATGCCATTGTGTAGCTAAGGGTGTCGGCGGTGAGCTTTACGGTGGCCTGTTGCGGCGGCGCGATGGCGAGCAGTGGCGCTAGTGCTACGGCGTGCATGCAAGCACAAATAAAGCTCTACATTGTCCAACTAAGTGGGTGTGAAAGCATCTATGAGGTCCGGTGAACCTACCTAGATCAAGGAAAGGACCAGAGGTGCACGGGTGTTGGCCGGTGATGAAGAAGATGACGGCGACGCTTGTTGTTCACACGGAGGAGGCGTTCTGTGCAAGGAGAAGAACCATGAAGCGTCGGGACAGCTCAAAAAGGTCCGAAGGGTGGTGAAAAGGGGGGGATTGGGTAATGCCTTACAACGTCAGAGATGGGGACGAAGGCGGAGCTGGCGGCTGAAAATGGGAAAGCTCAAGATCCTGAGGCTCCTATGAATGAAAGTCAAATCAATGAAGGGGGAAGCTTCCTCATTTTCTAGAACATGTGCTGACACATCTAGGGGGACAAAAGTCCTACCGATGACAAGGATGACACGGCGGCGGTTCTACAGGAGTGCTCTGGAGAATAAGATGACGAGCTCGTGTTCTAGGAGCTACAACAGTTAGAGAGGCTGTCATTAGCATAGGTAAAGACGACGATGGTCGGAGACGAAAATGGAGGCAAAAGCTCGAAGCTTACTTGAGAGCTGAGCGTAGGAGAGCCTCTTCCTCCTCAGTCACCGAGAGGAGGAATGAGGTGAATGGAGGCGATGGAGGGGGGTTAAGCTCGGGAAAGAGACGGAATGGAAGCAGCGTTAGTTGGCGAAGGTCCAGGAGTGGCTGGAGTGGGCGGTGGATTGACACCGTGGGCTGGCGCGCGTAGAGCGGCGCGGTCGCGTAGCACCGAAGCTCTGGCATCGCCAGCACGCTGAGGGAGATGAAGCTGCCAACGGGGTCCCGCGGTGTTAGCGACAAAAAATGGCTCAGTCGGAGGCGGCACGGTCGGACACGAGTTATGCGGTTAGGTCGAGTCGAGTTGGTCCGGTTGGTGGAATAGTAATAGGACAGAGCCTGACTCTGGTGCGGTCGATGCGGTTAGCTGGTTTGGTTGAATCAAGTGGCTTGGGTTGGTGGAACAGTGGTTCGGTCCGAGTCAAACCAATAGTGCACTGTTGACTGAGGTTTAATTCAAACACTTGACTTTGACCGGGGGTTTAATAATAGCAAATAAATTTCAAAAAATTTAGGGATGTTCGTGAGATGACCGAGTACCCATAAAAATTTGAAAACTCACTCTTCATATTTTATTTGCATATTTTTAATACTTTAACCGCAAGGGTTATTCAAATGGGTTTTAAATTTTCTTAGGGTTGATTTGGTTTCTAAAACTTTGGGAAAAAAATATATTTATTCAAGATAAATATTATAAGAGTTAAATAAATTGTTCCCCGAGGATGATCACAAGTTTTTATTTCTGTTTTCATTTAGAGTTTCGATTTGGGTTGTATGTTTTCTTTGATTTTAAAATTTTCAAATGCAATAATTTATGCAAATGCTCTAGAAATCCAATGCATGTTCAAAAGTTTAAATTTTTTACATATTTATACATTTTAAATACAAACCCGAGATTTAGGATGTTACAAATATTATGATAATCTTGATTCTGGCCTCATTCTAGTTGGGATTATGGGTCATTCATGGCTTCAGAATCTAATTACACAATATACGGTAAATCCAAGAGAGACTGAAAGCAAGTGAAATACAATAAGTCCAAATAAATACAACCAAAATGAAATATTTTGAATGAAAGTAAACATAGCTAACGATAATTTGGAAGGACGAAGTATTCCCGGTGAAACTAAACATACCAATGAAGTTGATGAAGGAAATACTTCGGAAGAAGTATATCCAAGAGAAGTTGATGAATGAAATACAGTAGACCGAAGTGGATAAATCTAACTGAGAAAGAGAGAATGTCTGTAGGAACCTTCTGTTGGAATTGGGCACATGTGTATAAAGGTTCATTCATTCCTAAAATTCCAAAGTATGCAAATTCACCAGAAGTTTTAGACCAGTGTGGTCGAAGTCTTAGACCAGGGTGATCGAAGCCTTAAACTAGGGGTCTTAGACCAGGTTGGTAGAAGTCTTAGACCAGTGTAGTTGAAGTCATAGACTAGTATGGTCGAAGTAATCTGGTCAAAGCCACAGATCAGTGTGGTCGCAGGCATCGAACAGTATGGTCGAAGCCTTAGACCAATGTGGTCACATGCTTAAACTAGTGTGGTCAAAATAATATGGTCAAAACTCAGTGTTCGAAACTCAGTGGTTGAAACTCGGTGTTCAAAACTCAGTGGTCGAAACTCAGTGGTCGAAACTCAGTGGTTGAAACTGAATGGTCGAAACTCAGTGGTCGAAACTCAATGGTCGAAACTCAGTGGTCGAAACATCGAAACTGAGTGGTCGAAACACAGTGGTCAAAACTCAGTGGTCGAAACTGAGTGGCCAAAACTGAGTGGTTGAAACGCAGTGGTCAAAACTATGTGGTCGAAACACAATGGTCAAAACTGTGTGGTGAAATACAGTGGTTGAAACTCAGTGGTCGAAACTGAGCGGTCGAAACTGAGCAGTCGAAACTTAGTGGTCGAAAAGGAGCGGTCAAAACTCAGTGGTGAACAATGAGTGGTCAAAATTAAGTGGTCCAAAATCAGTGGTCGAAACTGAGTGGTCGAAACTGTGTAGCCGAAACACAGTGGTCGAAACTCAGTAGCCGAAACTGAGTCGTTGAAACATCAAAGGAGCAGCCAAAGGTGGCCCGGGAAGGCCCCACCATCGGCGAGGGAGGTGACGGCGGCGACCGTGAGTAGGCAAAATGGAACCGCGGCGAGGATACGATTCCGTGGGCGGTGGTGGCGTGGCCAGAGATGACCGGGAGTGGCGGGGTGGCTGCTTGTGTCGGTCATCCATGGAGAGGACGAGGCAGTGCCAGAGTGAGAGGGGGAGGGAAGTAGCACGCGTAGGAGCTCGAGGACGTCAAGCGGAACTGACTGGAGCTATTAGTGGAAGCCAAGGTGGTCGGAGGCGAGCTGGCGCCATGAGCCATTGGCGGCGCAAAGGGATTGCCGTGGAGGCACCGGTCAGGTGGTGGAGTGATTCAATTGGTGGTTGGGGGAGGTTGAGGGAGACGCACGATTGCTCCACGTGCGGGGAATTGAGCCGGGGGTCACCGGAGATGGAGTATCGGCTGTGGCGGCGTCAAAAGGGGGAGGTATAGGTGGAGAAGGCAACCTGAGCAATGAGGTAGGTCGAGAGTGATTGGAGAGGCACCAGTGACTTCTGCGAGGGCTTAAGGTGAAATGAGTCGGAGCACAACTCACCGGAGACAGTGCGGCCAGGGGGTTTATGGTTCTGCCCAAAGGTTGGGAAAATCACAATGTCGGCTAGGCCTGCAATGGAAAGGTTAAATTAATTGAGGGGGGTTAATCCAGGGCCGCAAGAACACATGGTGACACTATTAGTGAGGAGGGAGCAACACCTATGCGGTGGTGGCACGGAGTGGCACAGCAGCCGAACTTGAAGCGTACTCCAAACATGTGCACTTGCTCTGTGGATGTAAGAAGGAGGTGGATGAAGGGTGTTCGACTACATTCAAAGTAGGAGGAGTTTCGACTACCTGGTCGGAAGGGGTTTCGACTACAAGGTCGTAAGGAGTTTCAACTATCTAGTCGGAAGGGGTTTCGACTACATGGTCAGAAGGAGGTTCGACTACTTGGGGTTCGACTACCTAGAGGTTCGACTATATTCTAGGCGGAAAGAGGTTCGACTACCTTGAGGCTCGACAACCTGAAGCTTCGACTACCTGGTCGGAAGGAGGTTCGGCAATATTCCCTACGGAAGGAGGTTCGACTATGTGTAGTCGATGGGGATTCGAGTACACGTGAAGACTACACAATCACGTGGTCGCAAGAGGGTTCAACTACGCGTGAAGACTACATCTCCAACGCATTCGTTATTCTGGCAATGCTTGCGCACCACTATAGTGAGCATGAGCATCTAGTGGCTACTAGGAACGTACTAGTACGATGCGGAGGGGACGAGCTAGTCGGAGATGGTCTGATGATGGTGAGAGGATCTCCAAGAGGCGGTGATGGCCAGCGAAGTCGATTCAACTGCTTGGCAAATTCTGGTCGAAGGGGAGGAAGAACGAAGTGGCGGCGATTCCTGTGAACAAAGCCTCGAATTAGTTTAGGGGTTTTACTGATGGTTGGCTATAAAGCAATGTGGTAGTGGTAGAGGAGCATGGGGGTCTCTGGATTGACGACCACTATTGGGCGGTGCCACGGCTGAAACATTGAAGCTCAATCTTACCATTTTCTTGGGCTCGATTGAAGAAGACAGGAGGTGGTAGGAGATTTGGTGTGGCAATGGGAGCTCACAGGGGACAGTGGAGCTATTTATGGCCACTAGGGCGGAGATTGCCCGAAAGCGTCGATGTGCTCGGCGCAGATCAGTACTAAGGAGTGGTTGATGACTCTGACTGGGTCAGTAGCACAGTGCCAATGGTGTGACGAGTTGAGCGATGGTGAGTGATGGTCATGGTGACAGGAGCAGTTGGCGAGTGATGGCTGAGGTGACCGGATGGGGCGTGTGGCGATAGAGTCCAGCCAACATGGGCACAGGGCTATGGTGGCACTGGTGCTGTCGAGTAGCGAGAGAGGAAAAGGTGAGCCATGTGCTGATGTTGCTCTGGAAGGAAAAACAGTGGGTTGGTGAGTCATGTTGACCAACTGGTTCTATTGTATCAGTTAAGACTCGAGCTGGCCATGGGGGAACAGTAAAAAAGAAATGAGGGCAAAGGAAAAGACAGCAAGGGAGAATCCCTAATTCTATTGCTGGATTTCTTTAGGGTGCACTCTCAATTGGGAAGTTTAAACTTAATTTTGATATGATGATTTACTTGCGTCCGATACTTTTGCTTTTAGAATTCTGGTTTGTACGATTTTCTGCCTTACACCATTTGTGCTGGCAAAAGAGAAAATAAAATCCAAATAATTCCCAAAAACGCTGGCAAAGAGAACGGCAATATGTAATACACAAAAAAACTAAAAATTTTATATTTTTGTATTTAGGTATTTTTAAGATGTCACGAAAGGACAACATAAATTGTGAAGTATAAGTTCTCTCTTATCCCTCAACAAATTGTGCTCTAATTCTGAGGTTAGTTACCTGAAACACAATGCGTCTGAGTCACGTTACAAGGTGATGGTACACGGTACGCCACTTTTCCTACCGAATTCCGCAGCAGTCATATACGACGCACCGCAAAGATGGATATTTCGAATGTTCAGGGCTTAAAAAAACCTTTACCCTAGATTTGGAGACGAAACATACGCTGAAAAGCAATAACGTAGAATATAAAATTACAAGCTGCTTACAAGTATTTTGAATTTTTTTTGTTTGCAATTTACTGTTTGCTCTGCAAAAAAAAACATGTATCATTACTGTGCACACTTATCAAATAGAACACACACGCGAAATTATGCCACAATACTATGTTTCAGTAAGCCAACGTGAAACACGCTATGGATGCGTGCTCCACTCGGTAGCTGTAGGAGCTACGTCAGTTCGCCAATACTCTCCAGGATTTGGTACGGCCCGAAGAAGCGCAGACTCAGTTTATGACGTGCTTGAATAGATAGTGATAATGCTTGACGATCTGCAATGCGAAGCCAGACCCAATCACCAATTTGGTAGTGAACATCGCGGTAACGTGCATCATAATATTGCTTAGAATATTCCTAAGCTTGGAGTAGGCGTTCGCGAACATCAGCAAAGAAATTGTCACAGTCTTGTAAGGCTTGGTCGGCGGCAAGGACTCGGCCTATCACCATGCTTGTAAGAGCGTAACGCTAGTGGATCACGGCCGTAAACCACACAAAAAGGTGTCACCTTAAGAGCGGAGTGAAAGGATGTGTTATAGCAAAACTCTACCCATGGAAGCCATCGGAGCCACTGTTTTGGACGATCGCCGGTGAGGCATCGCAAATACATTGCAATGACCTTGTTGGTTGCCTCTGTTTGCCCATCGGATTTAGGGTGGTAGGTTGTGCTCATGTTTAAGCATACTCCTGCCAAAGAGAATAGTTCATTCCAAAAAGCACTTGTGAATACCACGTCACAATCACTCATAATGGAACTAGGAATGCTGTGGAGACATACAACCTCCCTAAAGAAAGCTTGGCTGACTGTAGCCACCGTGTAAGGATGCACAAGTGGAATAAAATGTGCATATTTAGAGAACCAATCAACGACGATGAGGATGACGGACTTGCCATGAACGTGAGGTAGCCCTTCCACGAAGTCGATGGAGATGTCAGCCTAAATTAATGTGGGCACTTCCAGCGGCCGCAGGAGATCGACGAGATGGAGGTGTTTGGTCTTGTTGCATTGACAGAAGCCACAATCCCAGATGAACTCCTGGATGAGTTGTGAGGCACATGGCACATGGAAGTTAGCCTTTAGTCAGTGAAGCGTCTTTTGGACTCCATCGTGTCATTCCCCACAGAGTGCAAACAAAATAAATGATGGAACGGTCAGCGCATATAATCTTTTCTCGAAGAGTAACATGCCATCAGACACGGCCTAGGGAACACCTGTAACTTCCCAAAATTTGGGTTTTCAAAAAATCTTAATAAAAGCTTAATTAGGAATTTCTAGAATTACAACAATTTAACTTGATTAATATAAACTTCAATTAAATGAAAACCAATGTTAGTTGGGTTCCTTGTGGTCCAAGGAATTTTCCTGAATTTTCTTGGAATTTTCTGGGTTTATTTGGTAGTTATTTGAGCTCTTTTGGATTTTCACCCTTTTCTAAATTTCAAAATCATTCTAATTCCAAAAATCTTCGTGGGCCAAATGGTCCTGATCCATTCTCCCTTTTCTCTCCCTCTCTACCTTGGATTCCACCCAGTGTAGCCCCGTTTGCAACCCCGCCAACCCGCCTCCAGCACCGCTCCCTTCCCCGCTTTGCCCTGGCCCATCTCCGCTCGGCCCAACAGCCACCGCCACTCCATCCCACCCTACGCAAACCCTATCCCACTCCACCACCAACCTAGGCCCACCTACCAGCATGCCACCTCCTTCACCCAGGCCCACCTGCCATCCACGCACCACCGCCGTTGCGCACGCGCGTCCGTGACGAGGACTACGCCGCCACCACCATCTTGGCGTCCGTGCCGCCCACATTTCCCCCACGCCATAAGTAGCCATCCCTTTGTGCATCCGCCTCGCCTCATTCCGCCGCCTCCCGTGCCCTAGCCGCCATTGCTGGAGATGCTGCCACCCCGATCATCTTCTACGAAACCGGCGCCGCCCGCGTAGCGCCTTCTTTGTCGTCAAAGCCCTTTAAGTCATCGCGTCCATGTCACCGACATTGCCTCGACATCCTCTACATGTTGCCACCACCCATTGGAGCTCCCAAACACCAACTCGCTGTCGCTAACTCCATCTTATTCATGTCCGGCCGCGCTCCGCTGCCCGACACATCGCCTTCGCATTCCTCATCACATCGGTGAGTTTCTCACCAATCCCTTCACGTCATATTGTGTTCCATGCCCCGATCTACCCATCCCATCCTTTGATTTCGATTTTTGTTCACCGTCGCCTGAGATCTTCACCTTCTCTCTCATCTCTGGCCAACTCCCTTCGTCGTTTGTTTGCACCGCCACCTGTGATCCTTTGCCTCCATCTTTACCACCATCTTCATCCCCGCGTCGTGTTCTACGTTATGCTCCTCCAGTACTACAAAACAGGCCATAGAAGACGCCTCATCACGCATTTGGTTCTTGAAACCGCTCGTGATAAAGTACTCACGAGCGGTTCCAAGACGAACCGTGCGTGGTGTGTCACTATCACGCAGGCGGTTCGTGGTTAGAACTGTCAGGAAGCATCACTGACGATTCTAACCACGAACCGTCTGCGATATCGAGAATATCACGCATTTGTTCTAACCACGAACCATCTGTGATTTTAGGGTTTTACCATGGTTTGAATTTTCTCCTTACACTTCGAATTTACCATGGCTTGGATTTTTACCATGGTTTAGGGTTTTCCTTACTCTCTGATTTTACCATGGCAACCAATACTCTGCCGTGGTAGGGTTTGGCAGCCAATACTCTGCCGTGGTAGGGTTTGGCGACCAATACTACTGTGTGGTAGGGTTTGGCGACCAATCCATCGCCGCGGTAGGTTTGGGCGACCAATCCAAACCCTACCGCGGCAGTGGATTGGCTACCCAAACCCTACCGCGGCAGTGGATTGGCTGCCAAACCCTACCGCGGCAGTTGATTTTATCCAAGCCATGGTAAAATCAGAGAGTAAGGAAAAAATTCAAACCATGGTAAAACCCTAAAATTACAGACGGTTCTAACCACGAACCGCTCAGGATGAGTATCTCATCACGCACGGTTCGTGGTTAGAACCGCTCGTGATGAGACACTTATCACGAGCGGTTCGTGATACGAACCGCTCTGTGATATGTAATCATAGACGGTTTTGTATAAAACCGTCTCGTGATACTTTGGTTTCAAGTAGGCGGAAAACGAAAATTTGCACATAATGGCGGGCTCAAAATCTCTATATTAACAGAGTCATTCATCTCCCCCTTTGCCATCTCCATCTCCTCCTTTGCCATCTCCATCTCCTCCTCTGCCATTTCTCCTCCTCTGTCATTTCTCCTCTGGCCTCCCCTCCCGCGGCCACCTCCACCTCCTCTACCTCGCCCCAGCCTCGTCGCCGCCGGCCTCCCACGACCTCTTCGCCCCCGGCCTCCTCTACTTCGTCACCCCGTCCTCCCCTGAGTTCGTCGCCTACGGCCTCCTCCACCTTGCCCCGGCCTCATCGTCGCCGGCCTCCCATGACCTCGTCACCCCAGCCTCCCACGACCTCACTCTCTCTACTCTCCCCTTTTGCTCTGTGATGTAGATTACTACTGTGATGTGTTAGTGCTCTGTGAATTATTTGAGTTGATGCTACTGTGATGTGGGTGATGCATGTCGTGTTGTTTTTAGTGCTCTGTGAATGGATTGAGTTGATGCTACTGTGATGCTCTGGCTATTGTGGGAAAGCTAGCGAAATCCGAAAATCAATATCAGATTCATTCGTGAGGCCCGGGAGGCTCCATACGAAGTGAAAATTCGTTTTTGTTTTTTTTTGCCATAGAAAAAACTATCACAGACGGTTCTAAACAAGAACCGTCTGTGATAGTTACTATCACAGACGGTTCTTTTTTAGAACCGTCTGTGAAAATAGAATATCACAGGCGGTTCTATTCACGAACCGTCTGTGCAAATAGACTATCACAGACGGTTCGTGAATAGAACCATCTGTGATAGCATTTTTCACAGACGGTTAAAAAACCGTCTGTGATGACCTCGTGTCATCACAGACACAAAAATTCAGACGGTTCAAAAACCGTCTGTGATGATGGTTTAGAACCGTCTGTGATGAGCTTTTCTGTAGTAGTGCTCTTACTTTCCCCAAAACTCTGTAGCAATGCCATTGCCACCATGGCCAACCCCGCGGCGCTGCCTTGAGCGCACCGCTGACGAACTCCGACCACCTCCGATCTCTGCATCTATGTCATCACCTTCGCCTCGTCACCCTCTCTGTGTTGCTCCTCTCCGCGCGCACTGTCGTGGCCACTAATGCTGACAAGCCATCGGCTGAGCGCAATTGCCGCCGCCGACGACACATTGACATCCCCGTCCCTACGTGTCCATCATGTCACGTCGTGTGGCAGTCACGTAGACGCCTACGTGTCAACCTGAAACCCTAATCGTATCCCTCTCACTAACGTGCGGGCCCATCTCGTCAGCACCACGTCATCACCTTGTCTTTCGCCCTGTCACCTGCCACCTTGCTGCCACCTCGACCCCCTTAGCCTTGTCATCACCAATGTGTCATCAACCCACACACCAACCAAGATCCAAACCCGCATGGTCATGATTCACCATGAGCCAAGTATATGTACCTAGGACCCCAACCTATCAGTTTACTATTCCAGGAATCATGTTCGCCGTAGACCCGAGCCCGACTCCGTGGATCTGGTCTATAGACTAGTGGCCCACATGTGAGCCCCTCATTGATTTTCTGGAATTCTTTTAATTCCAAAAACATTTTTATCATGTTGGTCCCACATGTTATATTCACAGCTATTTTCCAAAAATTACAAAAATAAAAAATTCTAGGAATATTCCTCAGCCCCACCTGTCAATCTCACATTTTCTCTCTCCCTTTTCTTTTTAAGCATTTTTTCGATTAAACTTCTGAGAGTTCATTCTTCCTTATACGAACTCCGATTGAACTCATTCAAGTTTCTAAATTCACCTAAAGTCAAGCCCTACGTTCCAGTACCATTCAATTTAATTTGGAGTTTATTTTATTTATATTTTTGATTTTTTTTGTTTTTATGTTTTCTCTTTCGTTAAATGTTAGACGTTGACATGCCAGAATCGCTGGAATAAGCTAAAGGTCAAGGAAGTCGAAGATCGAATATAAAGAAAAGCAATATTGCTATAGGAATGCAAGTTGTGTTTTGACCATATTGCACCTAGTTTTCCAAAATTTCCTTGATTCAAATTATTGCATGTTATTTCCATTATGAAATTATTTAATATTTTGGGTTTAGTTAAGCACCTACTTGATTATGCATACCTTGTTTATTGTATTACCATGATCATTTGACACCCTAGCTTGGTTAATTATTAGTTGATATTATCATAGCACCAATGTGGGGTTGGTTAGACATGATTAGTATGCTTAGCCACACAATGAGTCACTGATATCATTTTAAATTACAAATCTATACTTGACTAAGTGATTATGAAACATCTTTGTAAAAAGCTATGTGTTGTATGTTGTCACCTGTTGATGGCATATGTTGCACTTAATCAACAGAGTGCGAACAAATTTAGACTAAGGCGGGTGGGAATAATTGAGATTTGTGATATGGCGGAGCTATGTGCTCTTGGGAAAAGATAAATTTTAGAGTAGTATTGCAGTCTCACCCTGATCAATTAACGACTTAACTTTGTGCGTCATTGAACTGAGCCTTAATGTACGACCACATGCCTGGTATGAGACAAATCTAACTTAGTAAGTTACGGAGCCTCAGCATTGACTACTCAGGTAAGTTAAGCTGTGCCAGAGTAGAGGTGTGACTTTTTCTCCATGATGGGTCACATTTATGGGCAGTTCGTCATCTCTAGGTCAAACAGTGTGTGTTAGAACAACGATCTGTGTGACGTTTGGTGACAGTTGTATGCACATCGAAGGGTCAATTGTCGAGATAAAGTTTCAAAAATATGTTGTTATGATTGGTATTGGTCGCACTGGTTATATCTCGTGGGTAAAGTGTACAAACATCTGCAAAGTGTTAACAATCTATTTGAATAGCCGCGTTCGCGATCATGGACATGCTCAGGGATTTCACACGATGTGTAGATTTTCATAAAACAAATTAGGAGGGATAGTTGTGTGAAAGAATTTGGTTTAAACTAAGTGGGCTTTGTGAAATATTAGTTAAATTATTACTGTTATTTGTTTTTAATTATGTTTTTAATCTATTATTCATATTCAACTTCAACTGTTGCTTTCTGCAAAATAACCATATATTATCTTTTGGAATAAGCCATCATCTATAATTGCATTCTGTGATACAACTTACTGAGTACTCTATGTACTCACCCTTACTATAAACAATGTTGTTCAGTTGATGAAGACTACAGCAGAGCATCGGTTGTCAACAAAGTCAACTTCGAGGATCCTGGGGAATTAGGTCACAATAAGCCAGTCGTTGTTTGTGGCCACATGGATGGGCTTCATTGAAGTTATTTCATTTCCTTCTGCTACAGCTTAATTGAGATATTCGTCTTCCGGGGCATTTATTGTAAGCTTTTACCTTAATGTCACTACTCTGATAATTATTATTAATTGTCTATTTTTTAGTTATCTCTGCATGTGGAATGATATTTTATCGATGTTGTCACTGTGTACACTAGTATGATCCTGGACTAGTGCAGTACACACAGAAGGTCCAGATTTGCATGTTTGGGTCCCGACAACACCTCTCTAACCGACGAGTACCTCATCATGGAGAGCAACGACTGTCAGGTCGGCGTCCGCGGCGACTCAGAGCTCATCAAATAAAGTGAGTTGTGGGGAAGATATAGTGTAGAACAGTCCGGCAGCGTCAGAATCCCGACGGGACAAAGCATGTGCTACTATGTTGAGACGACCCGGTCTATATTCAACCGAAAAATCATAGCCATCAACTTGCTCACCCACTGATGTTGTGATATGGTAGGCAATCTTTGATCAAGGAGAAACTTGAGGGAGTAATGATCCGTGCGTACGATAAACGAATGCCCCCATAAGTATGGGCGCTAATGCCGCACCGCCTGAACTAGCCCAATCAACTCGCGCTCGTATGCAGCCAATTTAGCATGTCGTATTGCAATAGCCATGTTGAAGAAGGCCACCGGCCCACCTCCTTGATGCAATACAACTCCGAAGAGGGATTCGAAAGAATCACACTCCACAATGAATGACTTCGTGAAATCAGGAAGCTGCAGCACTAGGGCTTAGGCAAGAGCTCACTTGAGCGCTTGAAAGGCTTGGCTGGCCTCCTCGGACCAACTGAATGCCTCCTTTTTTAGGAGCCGGGTAAGTAGAGTTGTGATGGCCCCGTAGTCCTTGATGAAGTGGTGATAGTATCCCGTGAGCCTGAGGAAGGAACGGACAGCCCACACCAAGGATGATGTTGACCAATATACAACAGCCACCACATTCTGTTGATCCATCTCGACACCTTCCGCCGATATGACGTATTTGAGATAGGACACCATCGTTGCTCCAAAGGTATAGTTGGACCTTTTAAGGACGAGATGGTGATGTTGTAGTGCCTCGAACACCATGCGAACATGGTGTAAGTGCTCCGACCAGGATGAACTGTAAATCAGAATATCATCAAAAAAATACGATCACAAATCACCGGAGATAGGGACCAAGAATTTCAATCATTAAGACCTAGAATGTCGTCGGTGCATTGGTAAGGCCGAACGGTGTCACCGAAAATTCATAATGTCCTTGGCACGTACGGAACGTCATCTTCTTCAGATCATCCTGGTTCATTCGGACTTGGTGATAACCAGAATGGAGGTCAATCTTGGTGAAGAACTACGCCCTTCGGAGTTCATCAATGAGCTCTTCTACCAACAGAATCGGGAATTTATCCTTGATTGTCTTCTCGTTGATCATACGGTAATCCACACAAAACCTCCAAGAACTATCATGCTTCTTCACCAAAAGTACGGGGGATGAAAATTCTAAGTGCTGAGGCAGATTATACCTTGTGTCATCATATCCTTGCATTGACATTCCAGTTTGTCTTTCTGCAATTAGGGATATTGGTATGGCCGAATGACCATTGCATTGTTGTTGACCTCCAAGTGGATGCAGTGATCGCATCGACGTGCTGACGAAAGGTCACATGGCCTAGTAAACAATGTTGTAAATTATTCTAGCAACACGTTCATCAAATCGCCTTCCTCCCCAACAAGCTCATGTACCGCCATCTTGTTGGGTGCATATCCTTGCCAACAAACAGTGTAATCGGTGCGCCAAAAGGAGATGGTCAAGTGCCTGAAATCCCACACTATTGGCCCCAATGTTTCTAACCATTACACGCCAAGTACCAAGTCAAAGCCACTCAATGGGAGTGGGTAGCAATCCACATGGAACACCTCACCGTGCACGCTGATTTCCTAGTTGCGGCATATAACCCCGCTTGCAAGGTGCTCACTGTTAGCCACTGCACCTTTAGTCCGTGATGCCCAACCTACATGGGCCATCCAAGTCGATCGCGTATCTCCTCCACCACGAATTTGTGCATTGACCCAGATCAACCAATGCCATGAGTATAGCCTCGCCCACCGTGACCTCCAACTGCATGGTGCAACCGATATAAATGCCAGTCAAGGCATGCAGCGAGATTTCAAGGTTCGACTCTTCATTTGGATCGTCGTCGTCGTCACTGACCATCTCATTGACAAACTCAATGTGCAGCACCTGCTTGCATTCATGAGCTGGAGTAAACTTTTCGTCGCAATTGTAGCAAAGCCCTAGTCGCTTTCGCTGGGTCATCTGTTCTGGCATGAGGATGTGCCAGAACACACGCTTTGGTCCACCGCTAGGTGAGTTGCCGCCGATGGTCAGCTTGGTGCCATTGGTATTGGTGTCGATGTACGCCTAGTAAAGGAAGACCTGGTTGTCATCTTGTTTGTGGACGTCGCGGCTACCGCTTGTTCAGTCACAACGGTGGCCCTTCGCTCGTACACCGTAGTGAGACTCATTATTGTCTCCATCGTCTGGGGCGCTTGTAAATCAACGTCAATATTGAGCGATTCTTGGAGCCCAGCGGTGAACAACTGCACTTGCTGCTCGGGGGCTAGTGGCCCGACCATACTAAGGAGAGCCAAAAATTGGCGATGAAGTCGTCCACAGTGCCCGTGCTTTTAAGCTGAACCAGCTCTCCCAAGGGGTTATGCTGCAATGGAGAGCCGAAAGGTACGTTCACGAGGTCTGAGAAGCGGCGCCAAGATGGTGTTCCCTCCTTGCACTCCAAGCAATAGTACCACTATTGTTCTATCGGTCATATTATATGATGATAACCATATTTTCTCTTCTTCCATCGTCTGTTGAGCACAAAAGAACTGCTCGCACCGATTGAGCCAGGGCAGCAAATCATCCTTGTCGTCGAAGGTGGGGAAGTTCAACTTGTGGAAGCGTGGAACGCCAGTGTTCTCAGTGTGTATGGGTGGAACCAGGACATGATAATTGGCCGATGTTGTAGTCCCAATCACAGGCACTCTAGTGCCAACGCCTACCTTTGAGCCCTCCGGATCATCGAGTTTGATTTTATCCACGTGTGTCAGTCGAGTGTTGTGGCTTTCCATCCAGTTTTTGATGGTGGAAAGTTGTGTCGTGTGGTTGTATTGCATCTTGTTGATGGCGTCGAGTCGCTTGTTGTGGCTGTCTTGCGTTTTGTTGATGCAAGCAAGCTAAGCAAGTATCTCTGCGAACAAGGCCTGAGTGTCCTTGGGATCGAAACCACCACTGCTCGACATGATGGATGCAGTGGCTTGCTCTTAATACCAAGTTGTTGTGGGCTCAGGTTTGGTGGTGTAGTTGGTATGAGTGAGAGGTGGGAGGTCGTACGGCCAGCAGTAGACGGTACGGAGGTGCCGTCGTGCGGCTAAGACAAGGCGCTGACCGACCCAAAAGAGAGGAAAGGGTAAGACTTTTCTTAATTCTTGCTTGCCCTTTATTCATAGGGAATTTTTCCATTTTGCCATACCTTATAGTTGGTTTCTATAAAATGTCATTATGTTCATTGGAATTGATTATTTGTCACACATTTCCTTATCGCTTTGTTATTTTTCCGCTTTGGGCATTTCTACACCTGTCTTCTTCCCTCTTCTTCTTCCACCTCTTGTCTTCCTAAACTTCTTCTTATTGCCATGGCAAACACGGCGCTTCCTCGTCTCTCTCCCTCCTCAACTTCTTATTCTTCCTCACAGCACCATTGCCTCCTCGTCTCTCTCCCTTCTCTTCACCCACCCCAATCAAGCCGCTCCTCGTCCACCCCCGACGCTCCTCCTCCCCGCACGCCCTGCTTCTCCTCTGTTTTCTCCTTCTCCATCTCCCTCTTCTCTCTCAACTCGCATCTCCTTTTCTCACCGTTGGCCACCAGATCCCGCCACCTCCGACCGCCGCCATCGCCTATGTCTCTGTCCAAACCGCCGCTTGTGTTGTCACCTCCCTCGATCGTCGATCCATCTCCCTAGTGGGTGGCCCTCCTGCTGCAGGTGGTTGGGTCCAAGGAGGCGCGAAGACGACGTCCGACAAAGGGGGAGGACGCGAGGGAGGTGAAGCCGATGGCGACAAGGCGGAGCCGAAAGCCACACAGGGGGGTCGTCATGTGGTGGAGACGTGGTCGCGGGGGAGGGAGCGGACCAAGGGTCGTCGGGGGGCGGAGGCGTGGGCGCGCAGGGGGTCGCTGATCTCCCGTCTTCGCACCGCCTCCCGTCTCCACGTCCAACTCCACCTCGGCCTGCCGCCGCCGCCTTAGTGTGAGTAGAGACTTCGGCAATGGTTGCTGGGGGAGGTGAGGGATGGAGCAAGGAAGAAGGGGAAGAAGAAGACAAGGGCAAAATTGGCATTTTTTAATGAAACATGTGGCATTTGATCTATTACCGGGAACTTAATCCCAAATGATTGAAACCACATAAGGTGTGGTAAATGATCAATTTGTGGTATATTTCCCTTTAAATAGAGATTACAAACTAAAGATAGAAACAATGTCTTTCTTTAAACTTAACGGACAAGAAAACCAACCGGTGGCCCTTAAGGAGCTAGCTGGCAATGCTATGCTCCCCCCCCCCTCATGCGCATGGCTCGCTAACTGTTGCTCTTCCCCGTTGTTGAGTGGTCAAACTCTCCGATGATATTGTATTCCGACCATAACATCTGATAACTTTTTAAAATGAAAATGGTAAATTACCGATTTTTGCAGTATAGACAAGAATATGTAGAAACTCAAAACTAGAGACAGATAGGCTGGGGTTTTCTTTCATGAATAATGTCACACACAAATGACTGAAAGAATTTGAAATTACTTGCCATGGAATCACTAGAAAAGAGGACCAGAAGCTTAACATAAGCAAGTCACGATAATTTTATCAGCTAACTTTTGTTTGTGAGATTAATAATATGTTAATAATTGCTCAATGAAGCGTCACATTGTTTCAATGTTCATATCATACTAAGTGTAAGACTTATGTTAAATTCAGACTAGAACATACCAACAAACATTAGTCTATTAAGTCCATTTATCTATTTAATTGTTTATCAAGCTTCTAGAGTATATACAGAATTACATACGATACTTCAAGAATGAAGTTCCAGTACATCGTTGTGTGCCACTTAAATAATTATACAGAAGTTTATTCACAAATAGGTGTTAATCTGTTATGAAAGTCAAAATAATTCAGATTATCATTTCCACCACATTTGTAAAAGTTCTCATCAATAAAAATAATCAGACCTTCTGATCTAGTCTAAGATACATCATGTAAAGAGCACATCATTTTATCATGGGTGTGGGTACTGTTCACACGCGAACTGTTTGTGTGCTTACTGTTCACCCGCAAATAGTTTCCTTTGTTAGGAATTTGATTAGTTTGAAAGCTTACCTTCAGTTGGTTTGTTTCTATAATTTAGAGATTCTTTTTTAAGGTCAAGTTTGTTGGAAATATGCCCGAGAGGCAATCATAGAGATGATGATATTTCATTATGTTCATGTTTTTGATAATATGTTATCATGTTCCTTGAATGAATCATTTGTTATAGATCAATAAGTATGTGACTTGTTGGTGGAACTCTTTAACTTATATGATGTCATTCTAAAAGTATCCCTGGTCGGAGGTCACTGGTCGAAACACCAGTGACTCTATGACTAGCACATGTATTGATTGATGACCTGGTTTCACCTGTCATGGATATAGAGATATCGAATCAATAATGTGAGCATATGTTAGAGAACATGGTGTTAGATAGACCCATCATTGAGACACTATTGAGATTGTTATGAATCTTTGTGTCATTAGTTGGTCTCAAGTAATGATGATGTATAATCCTTAGACCTGAGATCAGCATGGTTCCCTACATGTGTAATAGCACTCTTAGGGGTTGCCAAACGCTACTCGTAGCTGGGTAGTTATAAAGGTAGCTTTCGGGTATGCTATGAAACATGCGGAGGGATGTGACTGGTCGAGATGGAATTTGCCCCTCCTATCATAACAGGAGAGATGTCTCTGGGCCCCTCGTGGTGATCGGATAAAGAAAGTGCATGGCCATGCCACTAGTGGTCGAAGTGTCGACCACATGATGTTATCCGACACTCGATCAAGAAAGTATTGAACGGTCTATGGATGACACAACATCTCACCTGGAGTTCAACCAGGCATCGTGAGGCAAAGGGAGAATGCATGAGTAGGTTGCTTAGTTCGATCAATTACGGACAAGTCGTATGGAGATACGAGCTGGTCGTAGATTGATTGAACATAATCACAGAATGGCAAGAACCTGGTCGTAAGGAGTTACCAACTGGTCGTGACCAATTGCAACCTAGTCATATAGAGATACGAACTGGTCGTGAGTGATGAGGACCTGATCATAGATCATATTACATCATGGTTCGTCCGATATATTCTATGTGTAGTTGGGAATCGTTATGTACTGCTAGGTACCGCTAACAACTAGTGATCGAAAAAGAGTTTCCGAGTCATAACCGATTACATATGAACCTGTGGGGTCGCACACTTAAAGGGCAAGGTTCTGTTTTGGATGGTGATCCGAATTCGTATAGGCCACGAGTTCCTAATGGGCCTCCAGGTTGAGACCCATCTTGGATGCCTATATAAAGAGGGGCGGTAGCATGGGGTGGGGTAGAGGATGATCTTTGGAAGAACTCCCGAAACCCTAATAGCCACGCCTTCTCAACCACACTGCCGGTGCTAGCACTCCAGCGCGTGGTGATCCTACCCCGTACGTGTGGATACCTTGGAGGTGTTGTTGCGAAGCATCAGTACTGGGACGATCCGCAACTTGTGACGTTCACCGGAGTCGGAGGAGAATTCACACGACGAGTACGGCCACTCGGAAGAGCAGACGCGCGTCGGGAACGACCACTCGAAGGAGGAGACGTGTCGTGAGTACGACTACGACTACATCAACTCGCTACAACAACTCTACTTCCGCTACGAGTCGACACGTCTAGAGGTAATCTTGTGATCTATTACTTGCGGTGGTTCTTTGGTTGCGCGGTAAATTTTTGTTTGTGCTATCGTGGCCTTGCCGCGTTACCCTTCAGTGGTATTAGAGCCATGTCGTCTAGTTCTAGATTCGGATTGGACACATATTGTGATATGTGACAGTTATAGATGTAATCTATCTCTGTTTTTGGCGGTGGTCGATATGATCGTCCATGTGCATTGGTGGTAGGATGGGTTTCATTCGTTAGTCCGTGATCGTGCTTACATGGTCGTATCACGACTTGCCTCTACCGGTCGGTTTCCGCCATCGGGGCAGATAGTGATCGTAAATCCATTGGAGCACGCGAAGATCAATGTGGTTGATCGAATCGAAGTTACGATCGCTAAGTATCGGATGTTTTATTGCGCCTGTTCACGATCACCTTGCATGATACTCCTACCGGTCGGAGTTCCGCCATCGGAGTATGTCACAGTGTGTGGTCGTATCAAGGCAATGATCAGATCGGTTCAGAATAGGGACCGCCGTGCTGGGTATTCAGACCGCGCTTTTGTAGGGTGTGTTCTTGTTGCCCGTTAGAATGCTATTCCATGCCTAACTTGTTTTTGCAGATTGATGTGAATAGTATGACCCATGATGTATGAGATGCATGCATGTGTGTAATGTTCGTGACCTACGTGTCATGTTTATTACAGCCCAAGGTTGTCTATATTTTTATAACGGCCTGCGTGTCGACTTGTGATGCTAATTTACTCCTTGTATTTTTATCCCTAGTGTTGTTAGGAGTAATGGCTTAGTGGGAGTACTTGGAAGTTTTGGCAACTTGGAGATATGGCGAACGGGATACTTGGCGATGGAAATCACCATAAGGAAGGGTCATACTATATCACGATACAATTTGATTGTCTGTGAATGCCCTTATATTCATGTTCATTTATTTCTATGAATGTTATTTAATTGCTTGAAATGCTTTTAACATGGTAGAAGTAAATTTCCCTCGGGTAATCTTAAGTTAAATTGATGCCCTCCCAATTAGCTGCACCATCCATAGTCTTGTATTTTGATGATAGGTCTTGCTAAAGCAAAGTGCCATTAATATTCCTTGACTAGATGGGTTTGTGTCGGACACTTACACGCAAGCATTGGTTTAACTTGACAAGGTCATCATAACAATTATGGACTTTGGGGTATAGGGTTGGGTGCCGAAGAATAGAGATGTTGCCCAACAACAAGAGTCATATAGAGATATGATTAGCAAAGGGTTGCTTACCATATTCACTAATCTTAGCAGTGATGCCAAAGCTCACTAGTAGATTAACTGATTGTGGGTCTTGAATCACTAAATGTCATAAGTAGGATATGGTATTCAGTGGGAGTATCTTCATCAAATTGTTTAATATAATTTACTTTTCTTGAACATATGTCTTAGTGTTGCATATTTCTAATGTAGATCATGGCACCAACTGATGTCCCTACATCTAGTTTTGCTTTACGTTCGATACTTGATAAGGAAAAACTGAATGGAACAAATTTTGCGAATTGGTCCCGTAACCTGAGAATTGTTCTTAGGCAAGATAAAAAGGAACATGTTCTAGAGGAATCAATTCCTGATGTGCATACTGAGAATGCTGCTGCAGCTCTTAAAACAACCTATAAAAGGGCTTGTGATGAATCCCTTGATGTTAGCTGTCTCATGCTTGCTGCGATGAACTCAGACCTTCAGAAGCAGTTTGAGAACATTGAGGCCTACGATATGATCGTGGCGCTCAAAGGCATGTTTGAGACACAAGCAAGGACTAAAAGATATGAGATCTCAAAGAAATTGTTTGGGTGTAAGCTAACTGAGGGTAGTCCGGTGAGCCCTCATGTGATCAAGATGGTTGGTTACACTCAAAGCTTGGAAAAACTTGGTTTTCCACTTAGTCAAGAGTCGGCTACAGATTAGATTCTTGCTTCGCTTCCTGCAAGCTATGGGCAGTTCATTATGACTTTCCATACGAATGGCTTAGACAAGAATCTCACCGAACTGCATATGATGATTAAGACTGTAGAGGACAGCATTAAGAAAAGCAACAGTCATGTGATGATTGTGCAAAAGAGTACTAGCTTCAAGAAGAAGGCAAAACTTGGGTCAAAGGTCAAGGCAAGGTTTCGGATAGGATCCGAGCTGTTAAGCCTAAACCCAAGACCAAGTTTGGCCCGACTCAAGAGAATGAATGCTTTTACTACAAGGAGACAGGCCACTGGAAGAGGAACTGCAAGAAATACATGGCTGATCTGAAAAGGAATGGTGGGACTAAAACTTCCACTTCAGGTATTAATGTTATAGATGTTTTTCTTGCTGATTCTTATGTTAACTCGTGGGTATTTGATACCGGATCGGTTGCTCATATTGGCAATTCGATTCAGAGTCTAACAAGGAGTAGGAGATTAACAAGGGGTGAGATGGATCTTCGCGTCGGGAATAAAGTAAGAGTTGCTGCATTAGCCGTCGGGACTTTGCCATTACTTTTGCCTTCAGGATTTATTATGGAACTAAATAATTGTTATTACGTTCCAGCCATAAGTAGAAATATCATCTCCGCATCATGTTTGATGACAGAGGGTTATAAGTTCATTATAGAGAACAATGGTTGTTCTATATTTCTGAATGAAATGCTTTATGGCTATGCTCCCGTTTTGAATGGGTTGTTTATTTTGAATCCTGATGATGCACCCATCTATAATGTTAATGCGAAGAGGCTTCGGCCTAATGATTTGAATTCCACTTTTATTTGGCATTGTCGTTTCGGTCACATCAGCGAGAAACGCATGAAAAGCCTCCATAGTGATGGAATTCTAAACTCATTTGATTTGGAATCATTTGAAACATGCGAATCTTGTATGATCGGGAAGATGACCAAGACACCTTTCACTGGTCGGAATGAAAGGGCATCTGACTTGTTGGCACTCATACATTCTGATGTGTGTGGACCAATGAGCACGACAGCTAGAGGTGGTTTTCAGTACTTCATTACTTTCACCGATGACTTTAGTAGATATGGATATATCTATTTAATGAGGCACAAGTCGGAATCCTTTGAAAAGTTCAAGGAGTTCCAGAATGAGGTACAGAATCAACTAGGCAAGACAATCAAGTCCTTACGATCTGATCGTGGAGGCGAATTTTTAAGCCATAAGTTTGGTGATCACTTGAAACAATGTGGAATTGTTCCACAGCTTACACCACCGGGTACTCCACAGTGGAATGGGGTGTCTGAGCGGCGTAATCGGACCTTGTTGGACATGGTTCGGTCAATGATGAGCCAATCGGATCTGCCATTATATTTTTGGGGTTACACTCTAGAAACTACCGCTTTCACTTTGAATAAGGTACCATCTAAATCAGTAGATAAGACACCATATGAGATATGGACTAGGAAGAGTTCTAGTTTGTCTTTTCTAAAGATTTAGGGTTGTGATGTCTATGTTAAACGTTTGACGTCTGACAAACTCACACCCAAATCAGATAAATGCTTCTTCAT
This sequence comes from Hsuehochloa calcarea, assembly GCA_036346395.1. Lineage (NCBI taxonomy): Eukaryota > Viridiplantae > Streptophyta > Magnoliopsida > Poales > Poaceae > Hsuehochloa > Hsuehochloa calcarea. The sequence goes on along the minus strand of CM070597.1, from coordinate 75,780,869 downwards.
AGGATATCCTAGGGAAACTAAAGGATATTATTTCTACAATCAAGAGGAGGGCAAAGTGTTTATTGCCCGAAATGGTGTCTTTTTGGAGAAAGAGTTTCTTTCAAAAGGAGTCAGTAGGAGAAAGATGCAACTCGAAGAAGTTCGGGAAACATCTTAAAGTGTTTCAACTCCTACTGAACCTCTACAGGACGAACAAAGTGTTGTTGAACCTGTAGGTGAGACTCAGCCCCACGTAGATCTAAAAGGTCGCGTCAATTGTCTATAAGGTATGGGCATGACGTATTATTGTTGAATAATGGTGAGTCTAAAACTTATAAGGAAGCGATGATGGACCCAGACTCTGAGAAATGGCTTGGAGCCATGAAGTCCGAGATAGACTCCATGAGTATCAATCAGGTTTGGAACCTGGTCGAGCCTCTTGATGCTGTTAAAACCATTGAGTGCAAATGGATCTATAAGAAAAAGATTGATATGGATGGAAATATTCACATTCATAAAGCTCGACTTGTCGCAAAGGGGTTTCGACAAGTTCAAGGAGTTGACTACGATGAGACTTTCTCACCAGTAGCGATGCTTAAGTCTATTCGAATCATTCTAGCTATTGCTGCATATTTCGATTATGAGATATGGCAAATGGATGTCAAAACGGCTTTCCTTAATGGAAACCTAAGTGAGGATGTGAACATGACACAGCCTGAAGGTTTTCTCGATCCAAAGAATGCTAGTAAAGTGTGCAAACTTCATAAATCCATTTATGGGTTGAAGCAAGCATCTCGGAGTTGGAATCTGCGTTTTGATGAGGAAATCAAAAGGTTTGGTTTTGTCAAAAACAAAGAAGAACCTTATGTTTACATGAAGGTTAGTAGGAGCGCACTTGTAGTCCTAATCTTATATATGGATGACATATTATTGATTGAGAATGATATTCCTATGCTGGAATCTGTTAAGGTATCATTGAAAAATAGTTTTTCTATGAAAGACCTATGAGAGGCAGCATATATCTTGGGAATAAAGATCTATAGAGATAGATCAAGAAGACTAATTGGATTAAGCCAAAGTACTAACATTGACAAGGTGTTGAATAGGTTCAACATGCATGATGCCAAGAAAGGGTTCTTGCCTATGTCACATGGCATAAATCTAAGCAAGAATCAGTGTCCTTCGACCACTGATGAGCGAGACCGTATGAATAGTATTCCATATGCTTTGGCCATTGGATCTATTATGTATGCCATGGTTTCTACCCGACCAGATGTATCGTATGCTCTAAGTGTTACGAGCAGATACCAGGTTGATCCCGGTGAAGGTCACTGGACAGCTGTGAAAAACATTCTTAAGTACTTAAGAAGGACTAAAGATGTGATCCTAGTTTATGGCGATGAAGAAGAGCTCGTTGTAAAGGGTTACACCGATGCAAGCTTCCAAACCGACAAAGATGATTATCATTCGCAATCTGGTTTTGTATTCATTTTGAATGGAGGAGCAGTGAGCTGGAAAAGTTCCAAGCAAGAAAAGGTTGCTGATTCTACGACGAAGGGCGGGTACATTGCAGCTTCTGAAGCTGCGAAAGAAGGTGTTTGGATAAGAAATTACCTTGCTGAGTTGGGTGTAGTTCCGAGTGCCTTCTGCCCTTTGGATCTCTATTGTGACAATAATGGAGCCATTGCGCAGGTAAGGAGCCGAGATCCCATCAGAAGTCCAAACACATACTCAGCCGTTATCATCTCCTTCGCGAACTGGTCGATAGAGGAGATATTAAGTTATGCAAAGTTCATATAGATTCAAATGTTGCAAATCCGTTGACTAATCCTCTCCCTCAGCCATAGCATGAGGCGCACACAAGAGCTATCGGTATTAGATACTTAAATGATTGACTCTAGTGCAAGTGGGAGACTGTTGGAAATATGCCCTAGAGGCAATCATAGAGATGATGATATTTCATTATGTTCATGTTTTTTATAATATGTTATCATGTTCCTTGAATGAATTATTTGTTATAGATCAATAAGTATGTGACTTGTTGGTGGAACTCTTTAACTTATATGATGTCATTCTAAAAGTATCCCTGCTCGGAGGTCACTGGTCGGAACACCAGTGACTCTATGACTAGCACATGTATTGATTGAAGACCTGGTTTCACCGGTCATGGATATGGAGATATCGAATCAATAATGTGAGAACATGTTAGAGAACATGGTGTTGGATAGACCCATCATTGAGACACTATTGAGATTGTTATGAATCTTTGTGTCATTAGTTGGTCTCAAGTAATGATGATGTATAATCCTTAGACCTGAGATCAACATGGTCCCCTACATGTGTAATAGCACTCTTAGGGGTTACCAAACGCTACTCGTAACTAGGTAGTTATAAAGGTAGCTTTCGGGTATGCTATGAAACATGTGGAGGGATGTGACTGGTCGAGATGAAATTTGCCACTCCTATCATAACAGGAGAGATGTCTCTGGGCCCCTCGTGGTGATCGGATAAAAAAAGTGCATGGCCATGCCACTAGTGGTCGAAGTGTCGACCACATGATGTTATCCGATACTCGATCAAGAAAGTATTGAACGGTCCATGGATGACACAACATCTCACCTAGAGTTCAACCAGGCATCGTGAGGCAAAGGGAGAATGCATGAGTAGGTTGCTTAGTTCGATCAATTACAGACTAGTCGTATGGAGATACGAGCTGGTCGTAGATTGGTCGAACGTAATAACAGAATGGTATGTACTTGGTCGTAAGGAGTTACGAACTGGTCGTGACCAATTGCAACCTGGTCGTATAGAGATACGAACTGGTCGTGAGTGATGAGGACCTGATCATAGATCATATTACATCAAGGTTCGTCCGATATATTCTATGTGTATTTGGGAATCGTTATGTACTGCTAGGTACCGCTAACGACTAGTGATAGAAAAAGAGTTTCCGAGTCATAACCGATTAGACATGAACCTGTGGGGTCGCACACTTAAAGGGCAAGGATCTGTTTTGGATGGTGATCCGAATTCGTATAGGCCACGAGTTCCTAATGGGCCTCCAGGTTGAGACCCATCTTGGATGCCTATATAAAGAGGGGCGGTAGCATGGGGTGAGGTAGAGGATGATCTTTGGAAGAACTCCCGAAACCGTAAAAGCCACGCCTTCTCAACCACGCTACCGGTGCTAGCACTCCAGCGCGTGGTGTTCATGCCCCGTACGTGTAGATACCTCGGAGGTGTTGTTGCGAAGCATCAGCACTGGGACGATCCGCAACTTGTGACGTTCACTGGAGTCGGAGGAGAAGCCACACGACGAGTACGGCCACTCGGAAGAGCAGACGCGCGTCGGGAACGACCACTCGAAGGAGGAGACGCGTCGTGAGTACGACTACGACTGCATCAACTCGCTACAACGACTCTACTTCCGCTACGAGTCGGCGTGTCTAGAGGTAATCTTGTGATCTATCATTTGCGGTGGTTCTTTGGTTGCGCGGTAAATTTTTGTTTGTGCTATCGTAGCATTACCGCGTTACCCTTCAAAGTTATCATGATCCTTAGATCATAGGGGTAAACATCACCGAGAAGATAGACGGGTGGCGTCGGTTGCTAGGGGAGATGGAAGACTATAAATTGGGGGAGATGAAAGGAAATGCGACTTAGACTATTGTATTCTAATTGCTTAATGCCAACGATTACAATAGGCCTCCATATATAGATGGTTCTAGCAATTATGGATAAAATCAATCTAAATGATGACCTTCCCAACTAATAGATGACCTTCCTACCTAATAGATAATCTTTCTAATTAATAGGCAACATTTCCAATTACCTAATCCCTGTACAAGGAAACTAATCAACTATTTAAGAAAATATATATTCTTATTGAGGAATGTAATCCCGCCACAATCACAATGCTACAGTACCATGTGCTACAGTACCCTTCTGGATATTGGTCCATGACATTAAAACCCTCACGGCGAGGTAGCCCGTCCTCGAGCTGCGATAGTGGCCACAGTTAAAGTCCTTGGTGACCCATGTTGATGAGAGGGTACGATGACAATGTCACATCACATAAAGGAGGATCAACGAAGCTCCAATGTACGACAGTCATGTTGTCAAGTAAGACCTTCTGCTGTTCGCCGTTAGCCATCAACTTCTCCAAGATGGATCGTTTGGCACCGAAAGCCATGGTGAGTGGCTCTGATACCATGTTGTCATGATCCTTAGATCATAAGGGTAAACATCACTAAGAGAATAGCCAGGTGGCATCAGCTACTAGGGAAGAGGGAAGATTATAGATTGGGGAGACGAAAAGAATTGTGACTTAGACTATTATATTCTCATTGCTTAATGCCAATGATTACAATAAGCCTCCTTATATAGAGGGTTTTTCTAACAATTATGGATAAAATCAATGTAAATGATGACATTCCTAACTAAAAGATGACCTTCATAACTAATAGATAATCTTCCTAACTAATAAACAATTTTTTCAATTACCTAATCTCTATACAAGGAAACTAATCAATTATTTAAGAAAATATATATTCTTATTGAGGAATATAATCCCTCCACAATCACAATGCTACAGTACCACATGCTACAATGTGCACGCTGCAGTACCCTCCTGGATATTGGTCCATAGCACAAGTTAAGTTATCCCTATAAAATAGATGACATTGTAACTTCTTTAAGGAAGCAATCAACAATGAAGAAATATTTCTCAAGTCCCTAAGACTAACTCTGATCTCTCCCCTAGGCCGGTTATTCTAGATCCATCTCTCCCCCAACCAACGTCCTCTTCGTCTAGCGCTGTTCTACCTCAAGTCGTCGCCGTCCGACCTCTCTCCGTAGGATATTTACCCTATTATGAACTAAAGGTCCTAACAACTTAATATCAGAGCCAACACTATGGCTTCTGCTGCCAAGCTATCCCTACTAGACAACCTAATGGAGTCGATGAAGACAACATTAAAGATGATGCTCCAACAGATTTAACCCACCCCATCGGAGTTCGTCGCCTTATGTTGCAACTCGAGGACAAGCTAGTGTAATGTCATGGGCATGGGTACTATTCACACACGCACTATTCCTGCATTTACTATTCACCCACAAATAGTTTCCTTCATTAGGGATTTGATTAGTTTGCAAGCTTATCTTTAATTAATTTGTTTCTATAATTTAGAGATTGTTTCTATAATTTAGATATTATTTCTTAAAATTCAAGTCAAGTTATCCCTATATAAAAAAATAACATTGCATCTTCTTTAAGCAAACAATCAACAATGAAGAAGTATTTCTCAAATCTAATCTCTCCCCAAGGCCGACTATTTTAGATCTATCTCTCCCCCAACCAATGCCCTCTTCATCTAGCGATGTTCTACCTTAAATCGTCGCCATCCGACCTCCCTCTGACGAACATTTACCCATTATGAACTAAAGTTCATAACACATTTCGTGCATAATGCATACTAAGTTATTTAGATACACTCCTAATTCTACATCTGATCTAGAGTTGCCCACTGAAAGCATATGTATGGAAAAAGAATCAACAACAAAAAAAAAGGTATATGGGTCAGTGAAAAAAATATTGCAATTGTGGCCCAACAAATAAAGGCATCAGGTTTGTAATGTATGAATATGATACATAGGTACAATTGTCCTCTTGCCTAGCCTACTACTGAGCTTTAACTTCTGATAAATCAACTCCGAAAGCTCCTAGCTGAGCTTTGACAGTCCGAGCATCAAAGGACCCTCAGTACCCCTAACTGGACTGACAAAGCCACTTCTCATCTTCAGTCATCATGTATATCGCTTGAGGAGATCTCAAAAGAGCGTTAATCTTACTACAGCATCATGCAGGAACATCTACTCCTTGAGGTCTTTGAAGTACGATGCGGGGATCTCAACCGGAGGTAGCAATGCTGATACACCCTTAAACTGTTCCAGATATGCTTGCAACATTAGACCAGCAGCAGAATAATGTCAATGATCTGATAGGAAATTATGTAACTGCTAAGATCCATGCTTACCCTGTGTTGCTTGTATTTGTCCCGGGTGGCCATAAAAGATGATCCTTTCCTGTTCAGCTGCAAGTCATGTATGCAAGTAATGCAATCGTTCAACTCAGATGCCCTGTAGCCCGTCACTGTCTGCAACTTCTTGCTCTGAGACCACAGAACAAAATTAGTTGCCATTTCATAAGAGATTAGATGATTCAAAATGAGTTGCCGGTCAGATGGCAAGGAACAATTTCATACCCATGGGTTGGTGTCTGGATCAAGGGTCAGCCTTGCAACGAACACTACTGAAGCTGCAACAACTGATGGCAAGAACCGAACACAGCCGTACTCCAACAGGCTCAGCTCCGCAAGATAGCTCCCCATAAACTCCAACGACAGGCTAGGATACTGCAATATGCATCACAACATAATGAGATACGACAACAATGTACACAGGAAGCAAGCAATCTAAACAGCAGCAGAACTCAACTGTAATAAATCAGAATTGTGTGTTATTACCTTCTTATCTTCTTGGCTAGATCTGATGAACATCCTGAAAACATGGAAGGAAACACAAAGACATAATATTTAGCAACAGATCCATGCTGAGAAACAAGGATGTAACAATTTAGACTAATTCAGTTTGTGATCTACCTCAGGAACGTCTTGGTGGTAGGATTGCCCATCTCAAACTTGAGAAGATTTAGTACATCACTCTCCATCTTAACAACCTGCACATCGCCACAAGCAACAAGAACACAACTCAAATTAACATTTTAGCATCAACCGGTTGCAAGATCTTACACAAAATGAGCCAGGCACGACACCCACCTCCTGCTTCATGTAGGTGTTGTCGGTGATGTAGCAGAAGTCCTCCACGTTTGGGGGGCTGATCTCCTCATACTTCCTGGATCCACCCAACGAATCCAAACTCAAGCTCATTTCTCGAACAAATGGAACATTTTGCGATGCAATGCGGGATGAAATGGGTGCTTACGAGGCAATGAGCATGGCGGAGACGGCGAGCAACTGGAGTTTCTGGCGGTTGATGGCGTTGGCAGAGAGGAATCGGTCGATGTAGGAGACGGTGAGGTAGAGCGTGTCGGAGACGAGCTTGTACTCCTCGGCGACCTCGACGAGCCAGTCGACGAGGATGGCCCGCATGTTGGCCGTGACGTCCACCTGCACCGTCTCGATGTAGTCCACCGCCGGCCGCCGCTTCGCCTCCACCTGCGGCGCATGCCCACACCTCCTATTTAGAATCTTGCAATGGCCGCCCAGCAAACAGCGAGGAAAACAATGTGGGCAAGAGAGAAATGTGCCTACCTCCATGGAGCGGAGGTAGGAGTTGATGTCGGAGGCGTATGGCGCGCAGAGCTTTGGGTCCCCATCCTCGTCGGCGGCGTCGGGCGCCAGCTTTGGCGCGCGCAGGGGCGCGGGCTTCTTGGGCTCGGGGGCGTGGGAGGACTTCTCGGGCCTGGGGTGCGGCTGCAGCACGGCGTTGGAGAGCGTGGGGAGCTCGCTGAGCGCGACGCGCTTGCGCTTGGCGGCGATAGCCACAGCGGTGATGGCGGCAGCGCGCTTGGCGGCTGCGCGGGTGAGGCGGGGCGCCGCGGCGTCGTTCTCCTTGTCGGCCATCGGCGGCGGTAGTGTGGACGGGCGGCGGCTGCTCCTCCGACTCCGAGCTCGGCGAGACCGCGGTGGGAGGCAGGTGGTGGTGGAGGGTAGTCGGAGCCGGTGACGGAGGAGGAGTTGAGGAGGGGCGGGGGGAGGCGGTTAAGTAGCAGATGGCGGAATGGGAATGGGAGGGGGAGGGGGAGGGGGAGGAGGCCGCCATTAATTTTGGATTCGAAGGATTTGGGAGGGGTGGGGTTTTGGAGGGAAGCCGGTTTCGGGTTCGATTTCCGGTGGGATTTGGAAATTCGTTCGAACGTTTGGAGAGAGATTAGGGAGGGAAAGATTGGGAGTTGTGTTTTTTTCTGGCGGATTTGGAATTTCGAAGTGTTTCGGACGGAGGCGGGCGGCGGGGCACGGGTGGATTGGAGCGGCCGAGCAGAGGGCGCGGGATTTTCTTTGGAGGGAGTGCGTGAATTTTTTTTATTGCAAAAAAGTGGGTGTTGTACTGTGTCTGTGTCGCGCAGGCGGTTCGCTCGTTTCGTTTGGGGATTTGGGCGTGCCGCCGCCGGCGCGGCATGGTTGACCTACGGCCCGCGTAATAGCGTTTTTTTTGTAGGAACATATTTTTGGATCAATGGTGGAGAAACAAATATAATTGCAATAGTAAAAGAGTAAGTTATTACTCCATTTAATCTGCCATAAGTTTTGAGATAAAACATAGTCGTATTTTAAAACATGAAATATTCCTAGGGATTCATGTCCTCTCGGGATCATATAATTCATCGCCATCGTTGCCTAGCGCAAACCCAACTTGTCTGCTATTGTCTCGTTGTTTTCTTCCTCCGTGACACCATAAAAATTGTAATCAAGGTCCCTGAGAGTGAAAATGTGATATTTTTAAAAATTTTAATGCATTTTGGGGCCATGTGAATTTTATGTAAATTATTTGGAGTTTTATCGTATTTTGAATTTCGCAAAATCAATTAATAAAATGCAAATTGGTTAAAGTCAATAAACTTGAAATTAAATTTGAATCACCAAATCAAAATTTTAAATTGAAATTTGAATTTAAAAAGCAAAGGAATTAGAAAGGGAATTAAAAACCGAAAAATCTTGTTTGGGCCAAATTCTAGTCGGCACAGCCCATTTCTTCTTTTTCTTTTCTTTTCTTCTCTTCTCATTTCTTTTTTCTTCCTTTTTTTCCCGGGGCGGTGTGGATATCGTGAGGATATGTGCACGATCTTAGAATGATGAGTCAATTGGCAATGACATTGTTGGTTTGCAAAATCACGCGTTTTCGATTTTGCTTGATCTGTCGGACCACGTGCGGTCGGCCGGTGGTGTCAAGCGGTCGACCGCCTGCGGAGAGGTCGGACTGGTCGTGATTGCCGGTTGGACCGGCCTGACCTAAAAGTGGTTTTTGGAGCTGAGCCAAAAATAGGTCGTGTAGGCAAGTGAGGGGAGTCTCCTGGATGTGGTCACATCATTTTTGGAGCTCACAGTCAAAAGTTCTATTCAGTTGAAATTTCCAGAAGGTTTCGGAATTTCGAGCTGAAATTTTGGCTAAGTCTTTTCGGGCGGTCCGACCGCCGTTGTGGAATCGGTCGGACCGGCCCGAAATCGGTCGGACCGGTGATGTGGGGCGGTCAGACCGCCGATCACTTGAAGGTGAGCCTTCTTTGCATTGATGTGATATGAATGTGTTTTATGTATGGAGTTCAATGCTTTATTGTTGCATATTGCATTGTGGAACTAACGTTTGTCAAGTTGTGAAGAACTTGTTCCCGGAGACGATTTGTTTGTCTATTGCTGTGCAGGTGGCTTGCAGGTCAACGACGTCAACGGTGAGGTGGATCAGGACTACGCTTGGAGAGCTGAGGTCCAGAACGATCATGGATGCCGGGTGAGGTCGTGTGACTCAAGCATGGTGCAGGATGGGCAAGATGGATCTAACGGGTAGTTCGGTATAGCTGGTTGGATCAGGCGGTGCGGAAGTCAGTGCAAGTCTCTAGGAGGTTCCGATGGGATTCGGACAAGAGAGACTTGGCGACGTGATGAGAGCCGCTGATCAACCTACACGTGGTGAAGCAGGCGATTGCTTTAACAGATTTGGTTGTGTGGGTCCCATGTGTGAGTGGGTCCCAAAAGTGAAACCCTAGGCTTCTCCTATAAATAGAAAGGGGGGAGATGTAAAACCCCTTGAAGCATTTTGGAGCCCTCTTCCTTTTTCTAGGGTTAGGAGAGGAGAGGAGAGGAGAGCTAGGGTTTGGAGAAATTGTGTGTGCTCCTTGTGTGAGCTCTTGTCCTCCTTGTTGGAGTGGCTTTGTAAGCATCTTATGAGATCAATCAATCTTGTGATGCTTGCTTGAGAGATCATTTGTCTCCCTTTGTGTTCTTCTCTCTTTTGGATGAATTTGGTGCTTCCTTGATTCAAGTGGTTAAGCTTGGTCTCTTGACCTATTTTTCTCTTGCTTTGATGTGTGGGAATACTCCTAGAACTATCTAGACCATCAACCCCCACAAGCAAGTCTTGAATCAAAGATTTTCATTTTTCTAGGGTTTGTGCACTTCTTTGGTAAAACCTTGAGAGATCGATTCTACGAAGTGGATCTGAAGGATTGTCGCTAGAAATAGGTCTCTAATATCCTTAGGGAGGTGTGCTCGAAATTTGGTCAAGTTTCATTGGTTGAATCAAAAGTTGGATCAAATTTCGTTTTGGATTTGGGCTTGGCATTTCAGTACTGGACTAAATCGGTCTGACCGGTTTTACAACGGCGGTCCGACCGCCCGCTTTTCAGACCGCCCAGTAGCGGCGGATCGAACCGATATCCAACGGTCCGACCGGTAGATAGTAGCCGGTCCGACCGCTAGCCTACAGCCGGTCTGACCGCCTGTGCCCAGATCAGCCCTTTGAGATCAAGTCTCCACTTGTGTGTCGTGTGGTTGGCGGGTTATCGAATCAAAGACAAGGCTTCCTCGTAGGCGCTTCGATCTTCTTAGCTTTCATAGCTAAAGGAGTAAAGTTCGTGTTGAATTTGATTAAGGCGAGAAATTTGAGAAAGCGCCTATTCATCCCCCCCCCCTTAGTCGCCTTTGCGGTCCTACAAGTGGTATCAGAGCCGGTTAGCTCTTCTCATAGATCTTAACCGGTCTTTGGAGCCATGGCGATTGACAGATATTCAATCAAGCCACATGTTTTTGATGGAGTTGATTTTGCTTATTGGAAGGCCCGAATGCAGGCCTACATCGAGGCTCAAGGGCACGTAATTTGGCTTAAGGTGAAAAACCCTTATGTCGTGCCAGCCGATGACAATTTGATCACTCCAGATGTGGAGAACAACAGCAGGGCTCGGAATTTTTTGATTCAAGGTCTTAGTCGATCTGAGTTTGAGCGTGTTGCTCATTTGCGGTCTGCTCATGAGATCTGGCGGACTCTTTGTGATTATCACGAGGGGTCCACTGCGATCAAGGAAGTGAGACAGAACCAGCTGAAGAAAACTTACTCCAAGATCGAGCAAAGACCTGGTGAGTCTTTAGATGAACTGTGTGGGAGATTTTCTAAAATTCTTCATAATCTCCGCGCTGTTGATCTTGTCTTCACTGAGTCTGAAAATGCACGCCAACTATTGGGTGCTCTGGATGTGAAGGTCTGGGGGATGAAGATCACTGCCATCAATGACAACACTGTCATGAGTGAGCTTACCATGGATAAGCTTTACTCGAGGTTGAAGACGCATGAGATTGATTTTATCTCGCGTCTCCCCACGACAGAGCCGATGACTTTAGTGGTCGACAAATCTAAGGGTAGATATTCTGATTCTTTTGATGTTAGCTCATCTAGTTTTTCCTTGTCTGCTTTGCATTCCTTAAGCGATGAGCAACTTGAGAGACTACCTGAAGATGATTTAACCCTCCTATCCACAAAATTCACGAGAGCTTACAACAATGTGAGAAATAGGAGGAGAGGTGGACCTATCACTTGCTTCGAATGTGGTGAGCCAAACCACATTGGCTCTAGGTGCCCCAAGCTGAAGGGCAAAGAGGAGAAGGAGTCACAAAGGCATCCTCAAGCGAGGGATGCTAAATCCAAGAAGACAAACTATCGCAAGTTTGTCAGCCGGGTCCTTGAAGCTCTAGAGGATGTGAGCATGAGTGATGTGGACTCGGAGGTGGAGGACGACAAGAGTGACTCCCGTGGCAAGAAGAAGGCTCGTGATTTCACGGGCATTTGTTTCATGGCTAAGAACGACCACGACAAATACTCCTCCAACAAATGAGGATCCTTTTAGTGATCCCGATGAGGTATGCCCTTCACTTCCTGATATGAAAAGGGCTTTGGTGCTTGCTGAACAAAAACTGCATAAGCAAGCTAAATTGATTAAAAAACAGGACACTATGATTGATAATTTGAACCTAGAAGTTGTTAGGCTCAAATCCATTAATCCTGATGATTTCTGTGATTCATGCTCTAGCTTGCTTAATGAATTGTCAAGCTTAAATTCTGCTCATTCCTCTGTTGTGAATCAACTGAAAAATGCTCTTGTTGAACTAGAATCTCTCAAGTCTAGTTCTGTTTGCATGGATGCCATTCCGCTTGGTGTGACTACCTTGGATGCTATTCATTTAACTTGCTCAAATTGTGCCTTGCTAGAATTGAAATTGGATAGCTCTTTAAAAGAATTGCAAAAATTTGATGCTAGTCACACTTGTTCTCATTGTAAGAATAATCGGATCAAAATACAAGAGATGACTGAAATGGTTGTTTATTCTAGAGCTGCCTCTTGTGAAAATTGTCCTAAGCTTACAATTGAGATTGAGGCGTTAAACAAGTCTCTTGAAGAGAAAGCTAAAATTGAAAAATCCATGTCTCTTACTGCTTCCAAGAAAGTCATTGATTCTTCCTCTTGTATGTTGCATGCTGAAGTTGAAACTGTTATTGGTAAGATACAAGAGACTTTTAGAGTCAAATTTAAGGAGCAGTTAAATAGGATTGGGGAGTCCTATTGTGTGTCTTGTGAGGCCTTCAAAGTGGAAGTGGCCCTTCTTAAGAGCAAACATGTTGAGGCAATCAATTCTAAAAAGTGCTCTGACGAGGATCTAATAATCCTTATTTTATCTATTATCTATAATTCTTATTATGGGTAAATATGATGTCACATAGTCTCCAAAAGTACCCCTTATTTTTATAAGGGAGAGGCCTACCAAGTGATTGTAAGATCTTCTACAATCACCCCCCATAGTCGTAAGTCTTACTACGACTACTACCTGGTCGTAAGTTTTTCTACGACCATTACATGGTCGTAAGTCTTTCTACGACCATTACATGGTCGTAAGTCCTTCTACGATCACTACATAGTCGTAAGACCTTTTACGACTACTACCTGGTCGTAAGTCTTCCTACGACCAGGCAAACCACGACCACCTTATAATCAAACCTACAGGCAAGTGGGTCCAATTGATTAAGGAATCCGAACGGTCTGCACGCACTACTATTCCGCGTAGTAATAGTGCTTAAATACCCCATTATCTTTGAATGATAATTGCCAGACGGCGTGGAGAAGCCAATGCGCCGGTAATTACTGCCATCATGCGCCCATTACTGGCTCAATTAAGGCGCCTCTTCCGCAGGACAAAACGGCTACTCCTTCACGACTATATAAGGGCATCGAGAGCAGCGAAATAGGGAGAGGTCGGGGAGAAACACAAGTGCTATTCTCTGTAATAGTCTTAGCTTTTGACTTGATCATCAAGAATACCATACACACACAGGATTAGGGTTATTATTCTCTCAGGAGAAGGCCTGAACCTGTCTAAACATCCCGTGTCAACCACTCTGCGTGATTTCACCTCTAGGAGACCCCCCAAATCAAATAATCTTTACGTAAGATCGGTTCTAATACACCGACAGTTGGCGCCGTCCGTGGGGATCTTTCGGTAATCTCTTGTCAACATACTCTCTTTTTCCAAATCTCATGCAATCATGGCAGGAGGATGGAACGAGGAGAACTGGTTTGACTTGGCGATCTGCAGACGTCGACATGGATGCCGGTTTCGACTACGAGCCGAGTGATGCATCCGCTGATGGTGATGTTGCCTCCGGAGATTATTCTCCAGGAAACCATCCCATTAATGGAGTTGAGGAGGGATCCTTATCCCCCACAACGATACGTCCAACAGAGGAGCCAATTCCCTCAAAGGACAAGGGTCAATCCGACCAGAACCGCACCCAAGAGGGCTCACAACACGACGAGAGTTTTTCCTCCAAGTGTTCAAGTCCCCTTAAGGCGGTCCGACTTGGTGAGTCAAGTTTTGGGAGCCACCATTCCAGGACTCCACCAACATCTAGTGATCCTCTCTCGGGGTAACTCGGAGAGGGTGGGATCAAGCATGCTTTCTGCAAATTCGGCCGTCTCCCGCAGATCTCATTTGCGAACGGAGGCGATTATAACCGGAGTTCCCCTACCTGGAGGGGATTACTCCAAGTCGCCAGATGGTGTCTCTCGAGCACTCCTCAAGCGGGGAGGCCTCGAGCGCAAGTGAGAATCATCAGCGGAGGTCTTCGTCCTTCCCTCAATCGAGGTCGGCCTCATGGAGGCCGAGATAAGAACACTCCCCGAAGATCACACACTGCGCCCCTTGTGGTAATGGCAAGGGCACCACCGGTGACAGAGAGAACCAACACTCTGATGAACGCGAGGGAAATCCTCGACATTCTCGCTTTACTGAGAAGGCCTCAAAGACACGATGAGGAGGATTTTGATGTCGTCCAAGAAAGAAAATTGCGATCCGAAGAACTGGTGGCGCATTCAACATCGATCGGAGGAGGTACAAGAACTCCGGGACATCAACGACTTGCTCGAGAATCCCATCAAGAGCTTTCGAGCGCGAGTACGATCTCTTTCTTTGAAGAGATTACGCAAAGACTTGAATGTGATGACAAGATGGAGGTACCTCGTCGACAACATTCGTGTACTCGTAGCAATGCGACTTCCTCGGCTACGATCAATCGAATATTTCTCGTAGGAATCGACACGGCCATAAGTCGAATCGATCCCTATTCGAGAAATACATTTCGATCGGTGATGATCAAGAAGCCCCTCGAGGTGATCATTCACCACTTCGACAAAGAAATTCTGGCGGTGGAGTCGAAGAGTATTCCCTCGTAGAACTGAGACCTACTACGAGCAATCGTCTGTTCACGGTATCGTCGTATCGATCACTGGTGACATTAACCCTTCTTTCCTACAAAGAAGGCGTCAAGAAGTGATTCTGGGATCTCGGGCATTTTCGCGACCTTGAGCGCGCGTTGGCCACCTCATTTTCGCCGATGAACATGGAGAAATTTGATGGATCTCAAAATCCCATCGAATTTCTTGAGATCTATACAATTGTCCGAGCGGCGGGAGGAGGAGAGCATGTAATGGAGAATTACCTTCCGACTGTGCTCGAAGGATCCGCTCGATCATGGTTATTAAACCAACCACTCGAGTCGATCTACTCTTGGCAACACCTCTGCGATCTTCTACAGGCGAATTTCCAAGGCACATACAACCGCCCTGGAAAGGAAGACGACTTGCACCGGATAAAGCGAACAACAACGAGACTTTGCGTCAATTCATCAAGCGCTTTAGTCGGGTTCGTAACTCAATTCCGGAAATTTCTGATTCCTCTGTGATCAGGGCTTTTAAGCAAGGAGTCCGTAGTAGAAGGATAACGGAGGACATTGCTTTGAATCCTCCCAACAACATTCTTTGAGCTCTTGAGATGGCGATCGATATGCAATCGCTTACGAGGCGGTCGAGTGGAACAACACTATCGATCGAGAAACGTACACTCCTTGAGAGCGGTGAAGTTGGTAAGGATAAAAAGCAAAAAGTCCAAGAAGAAAATAAAAGTCAAAACCACAAACCGATGGTTCCAAGGAGGTTTTGGCCGTGAAAGATAGAGAGCCCCAAACCACCAAGTCGTACTCGATCAAGGCAAAGGTAAGCGCCACGATCGTAGGAGCGACAAACCAAGGTGGTGTCCTTTTCATAAAAAGGAAGGACATGACCTCCATAGCTGCCGAAGTTTTCCAAAGAAAGCTCGAGGACTACTACAACGACAAGCACCACTCCCTACTCTCGGCGGGTAGGACATACGAGTGGCCAAAAGTCGTCGGATGATGAGGAGATGCCGTTCCAAGATCCGCAACATACCGTTGAGCACATCTACGGAGGATCATCGACATCGACTCCAAGCGACAACTTAAAGGCTGCGGACGAGAGGTAAATTCCATACATACTCCTCTCGTCAATAAATTACCAAGTGGTCGGAAGTTACCATCTCTTTTGAGAAGGATGACGCCCAATCACTACGAGTTGATCAGTCGATATCCGATTGTGGTGAACCCACCATCAACAAGCTGTCGGGTCAATCGAGTGTTGGTTGATGGTGGCGATTCTTTGAACATATTATTTACTAATGCCCCGGGCGAGATGCAAGTACCGGGACAAAGGTAAGGCGATGCGATACTCCTTTCATGGAATCGTCTCGGGGTCTTGACCAAACCCATTGGCCAAGTTTCTCTTCCTTTAACATTTGGCTCGCCAAGTAATTTCGGAGACGAGAAAGTCTCCTTTGATGTGGTCGATTTCGATCTGCATATAACGCCATACTCGGACGACCAATTTTGGCAAAATTCTTAATGGCTACTCATTATGGGTATCAATGTCTTAAGATGCGAGTCCCAAAGGAGTGATCACCATTCAATGTGACAAAAGATGGCGTATAGTCTGCGGCCGTCGATCCTCGAGATGGTTGGTCAAATACCAACTCGAGATGAAAGTCGACCTTCGACTAGCAAGTCGAAGCCTAAAAGTCGCACCAAAGCCGAACGACCAAGTCAAAGAGGTTCCTCTGGACGCAGAGGAGCCCTCGAAGACTGTTCGCATCGGGGAGACTTCCGACCCCAAATAGGAAGACGCCCTCATTACCTTCCTCAGAGCTAACGCAGATGTCTTTGCGTGGCAAGCATCCGACATGCCCGAGTCCCGGGAGGTGATCGAGCACGCAGGCTAGCTTTACGGCACGATAATGTACCGTAAAACAAAAATTACGGAGATTTGCCCCTGATTGACGAGATGCTATTAAATCAGAGTTGGATAAGCTACTTAAAGCAGGCTTTATAAGAGAAGTCAACCACCCAGAGTGGTTGGCTAACCCTGTAATGGTCAAAAAGTCAAACGGCAAATGGCGTATGTGCGTGGACTTTACTGATCTTAATAAAGCTTGTCCAAAAGATGATTTCCCTTTACCTCGTGTCGATCATTTGGTTGATTCTCTGCGAGTTGTGAGATATTAAGTTTTTAGATGCATATTCGGATACCACGGATCAATATGTGTTTAAGCGATGAAGAAAAGACCGCATTCATTACTCCATTTGGTACCTTTTGCTATGTCAAAATGCCATTTGGTCTAAAGAATGTCGGTGCTTCTTTCAACGCCTAATGCAATCGACTTTTCATCTCAATTAGGCTGGAATTTGGAAGCCTATGTTGATGATCTAGTCGTAAAAAGCATTAAGAGACTTAATCATATCATTGACCTACAAGAAACATTCGACAACCTCAGAAAGCACCGCTTAAAACTCAATCCAGAGAAGTGTGTGTTTGGAATTTCTTCAGGAAAATTGCTTGGATTCCTAGTATACGAGCGAGGAATCGAAGCAAATCTGAAAAAATAAAGGCCATCCTCGGATCGTCCTCCAAACACAAAAAGGAAGTCCGAAACTCACCGGGTGCATGGCGGCTTTAAGTCGTTTCATCGCACGACTAGGAGAAAAGGACTATCTTTCTTTAAACTTCTCGGAGACATGAAGGTTTTGATTGGTCGAGCGAGGCAAACGCGCCTTTGAGGATGTCAAGAGGTATCTTTCGAGTGCTCTGTTCGGTTTCTCCAAAGCGGAAGAGGCGCTCTTAATTTACCTAGTTGCCACGCCACGAGGCGGCAAGCGCGATACTAGTCGTAGAGCGTGGCGCATACACGACCGGTTTACTACGTTAGCGAAGTTTTACGGGCCTAAGGGCGTTACCCTCGGTCCAAAACTTCTATATGCCCTCCTCATGTCTTGAGAAGCTGCGGCATTATTTTCAGCGCACAAAATAGGTGTCTGCCCGAGTTTCCTTTGGGAGCAATCCTCCATAATAAGGAAGCAATGGGGCGCATGGCAAAATGGTCGATCGAACTTGGGAGTTCGACCTCCATTCGTGTCGACGGCCATAAAATCCCGGATCTTGGCGGACTTTGTCGCGAATGGACAAATCTGAACTGTTCGGATCCCGATCTGATTCCACGACCGATGGATGATGTACTGACGGGTCACTTACTTTAAGTGGCTCGAAATTGAGGTAGTCTGGTATCTCCTACTGGAGAAACCTTAAAGTATGCCATACAACTAAACTTTCGGGCCACTAACAATGTGACAGAGTCGAAGGTTTGCTAGGCGGCATACGAGTGCGAAAGCACTCTCGATTAAATCGACTACTCGTGAGAGAGACTCTCAACTAGTCGTGAATCAAGTTGGGAAAGAGTACCGGTGCTCTAGCTCGACAATGTCTCGGTACTTATCAGATGCATAAGCTAGAAAAGCATTTTTAGGTTTCGAGGTACAATTCATCCCTCGAAAGGATAATTTCCTCATGCACCAACTTGCTCGGATAGCTTCTTCCCGATCTGATGCCAAGAGGAGTTTTCTTGGAACAACTCCAAAAGCCGTCTCAGTCGAAGAACCGAGAGACACCTCCTATTGAGATGGCCTCATTAGACTACGAGGATACGGATGACTCCCATCTACGAGTATCTTTATAAGGTTTACATGCGAAGATGATCTTGAGGCGGATCGTTTATCCCAAAAGCCAAAATGTATACTTTGGTGAAGGAGTCCTCTACAAGCGAGGAACCCAAGGGATACTCATGCGATGTATTCCATAAAGCGAAGGAATAACACTCCTTCACGATATACACAAAGGCATCTGTGGGACACATGCTTCCTCTGAGACATTGGTTGGTAAAGCCTTTCGACAAGGTTTTCTTGGCCTCTGACCTTTGTCGATGCTAAGGAGGTGGTTAAAAGTGTGTCGAGCCAATTCCATGGTGAGACGGATACACCAACCACTCAAGCATTACGGACAATACCTCTTTCTTGGCCTTTTGCGACCTGGGGTCTCGATATCCTAGGACCGTTTCCCAAAGCTCCAAGAGGTTTTGAATTCCTTTTTGTGGCTATTGACACGTTCACAAAATGGATCGGTGAACACATGAATCGGATAACAGCAGGCGACAAAAGGTTCATGATGAGATGCGTAATTAGCCGATTTGGAGTTCCTAGTTGGATAATTACAGACAATGGTAAACAATTTGCAAGTGCAAAATTTCCGGAATTTTGCGACGAGTTGGGTACCAAGTTATGCTATGCTTCTGTTGCACATCCCCAAAGCAACGGGGCGGTCGAGCGTGCAAGCGGCGGATAATGCGAGAATTAAAACACGAGTCTTGACCCGACTTGTTAAGCGCTCGGGGCTTGGGTACAAGAATTACCTACGTATTATGGGCGGTTAAATGCGACCACCAATCGAGCAACAGGAGAAACACCATTTTTCTAGTATTGGGCCGAAGCCATGCTTCCTCCGGAGCTAAAATTGCGGTCGACACGAGTTGAAACTTTCAACAACTCAGACCAGGAACAACTTCGAGCAGATGACATTAACCTACTCGAAGAAAGGAGAAACCTAGCCTTAATCCGTTCGGCAGTCTACCAACAAGCCCTGCGCAGATACTATGATCGTAAGGTCCAACCTCGCAGACTTCCAATGTTTCTAGACCAATCCAAGGTGAGTGTGAAAAACAGTGGCCTAGGTTTTAAGTCCCTAGAGATTTCCAAGAATCACCCACCAAAGGTTGCTAAAATTGTGAAAAGTGGTCTGGTCAAGCAAGAACCTTCTAAGACTTCCAATGTTGTATTTAAAGCTGCAGGTTTTGCTCAAACTCCTTCTGGTAAGAAAGGTGCTTCTGTTTCACCGATCTGAGACCCTCAAAGGTCAAGTACCATTGCACCTTCGCAAGAAAGAGGGCCACCTTTGTTGAGTTTTGCTTAGGAGAGCAAAGTTTGAGAGGAAAGAGAGAATGAGCACTTTGAGATCCATTAGAGGAGTCTTTTCACCAGCTGTAGTCTCTAGAGCCAGGCAGCCTATTCATCGTACCACATATAGGCCTAGGTTTGTAGAGAACTTTGTTGACTCTTTTGGTGGGTCCAGGCAGCAGGTTGGGTTAAGATATCGTGAGGAGAGACCACGGGTAGCACCTAGACAGGGGGAGTATCGATCTTTTGGTAGATCGTGTTGGAGAGGTCCAGGTGGTTCTCGTGTGCATTCTTATGATTTTATGCCTGATCATTTTTCTGCTGCTTCTTCTGCTATTCCCAGGCATCGTGCCTCTCAGTACTGGACACCTAGATCTTTTATCTCAAATCCCAGTACTGAGGCATGAATATTTTGAGGGAATTTGCTCTTTTTGCATTCATTGTATAATAATGCATTTTCATTTCAAATATCTTGCATTGTTTAATAAAACTTGTGGAGCTTTGAGTATTATCCTTGTATGGCTTGATTTCATACTCTATACCTTGTCATATCAAGTGATAGTCTGCTAGACTTCTTTTATGGCTCTTCTTGTTTAGCTTAGCTTTTGCCTTGCTAGCTTTATATCTGTGAGCAAATTGAATCAAATCATGTCTTGTTGGATCTTGTGACTAGTTTTGCTCTAGTGATCCTCTTATGATTCTTGCCATGTCATATATGTTGAATTGAGTCTTGAACTTATTTTGAGATGAAAATGAGCTTTTTAATTTCTTAAGTCAAGCAAATGAAAAATGAGATTTTCCGTGCGAAAAAGCGATCTCACCAATCCTTTCTCATGAGACGGCTTGCCATTGCACTAGGCATGAACTCAGGGGGAGTTTTGGATGACCTAGACCACTCTTTTAAGCTTATCGCTTGAGATGGTCGCGGCAAGGCTTGAGATCTAGCACAGTGAAAAAAATCCTTTTTAGGAAAATGCTCAAAATGCTAAGTGCTTGAGTTTTGCTTCAAAAGTATACTCTTAATGCTCAAAATGTCTCAGTTCTTGTTTTGAGTCTCTTTTTACTTATAGACATGGCTTGACTCATTTTTGGTTACGTTTAGTGAAACTATGATATTGAGCAACTTTTCATGGTATTCATTCTCTTAAATCTCAGATTTCTACTATTTTGGTTTTAGCTTTGCAGTACATGTTTTGCCATGATTGAATATAGCTTCTGCTCTTTATATGGCTTGGTATAATTCTTGTACTGTCTACATAGATAATGGTCATGGCTCCTTTTATTAAATTTCAAACATAAAGTCATTTCTTCATGCTCTTTCTTTTCCCTTGCATCTTGATGAATTCATTGTCAAAGAGGGAGAAGGATTGAAGAAAATGCTGTTTTGGAGCTTTTGCTTTCATACATAAGGTTTCATATAAAAGAACTTCATAAAATAAAAAAATGAACCTTTTGAAAATTTGTGATCATAGTGAGTTGAGTCTCTGGGTTTTATTACATTTTTCTGATTTTAATTGCAATTGAAGAAGACTCACAATGATCAAAGGTCAAATATAACATTTGTCTTTCATATGGACCTAAGTGAGACTTTTGGCTACTTTCTGGATATTGAATCCTTTTGTGCTTTCATTGCCTTATCTCACTTTATTATACTATTCTGAAGCCAACTTGGTCGTTTCCTAGGCTTTTTCTTGTTTATGGACCAAGTTGTGCCTTTATGCGAAAACGGCATATTTTTACTTTTCAATCCGAAAAACCACATTTTCTGGGAAATTGCCAATGTGTTCATCAAGGGGGAGATTGTGGATATCGTGAGGATATGTGCACGATCTTAGAATGATGAGTCAATTGGCAATGACATTGTTGGTTTGCAAAATCACGCGTTTTCGGTTTTGCTTGATCTGTCGGACCACGGTGATCGGCCGGTGGTGTGGGGCGGTCAGACCGCCCGTGGAGAGGTCGGACCAGCCGTGATTGCCGGTCGGACCGGCCTGACCTAAAAGTGGTTTTTGGAGCTGAGCCAAAAATAGGTTGTGTAGGCAAGTGAGGGGAGTCTCCTGGATGTGGTCACATCATTTTTGGAGCTCCCAGTCAAAAGTTCTATTCAGTTGAAATTTCCAGAAGGTTTCGGAATTTCGAGCTGAAATTTTGGCTAAGTCTTTTCGGGCGGTCCGACCGCCGTTGTGGAATCGGTCGGACCGGCCCGAAATCGGTCGGACCGGTGATGTGGGGCGGTCAGACCGCCGATCACTTGAAGGTGAGCCTTCTTTTCATTGATGTGATATGAATGTGTTTTATGTATGGAGTTCAATGCTTTATTGTTGCATATTGCATTGTGGAACTAACGTGGGTCAAGTTGTGAAGAACTTGTTCCCAGAGAAGATTTGTTTGTCTATTGATGTGCAGGTCAACGACGTCAACGGTGAGGTGGATCGGGACTACGCTTGGAGAGCTGAGGTCCAGAACGATCATGGATGCCGGGTGAGGTCGTGTGACTCAAGCATGGTGCAGGATGGGCAAAATGGATCGAACGGGTAGTTCGGTACAGCTGGTTGGATCAGGCGGTGCGGAAGTCAGTGCAAGTCTCTAAGAGGTTCCGATGGGATTCGGACAGGAGAGACTTGGCGACGTGATGAGAGCCACTGATCAACCTACACGTGGTGAAGCAGGCGATTGCTTCAACAGATTTGGTTGTGTGGGTCCCATGTGTGAGTGGGTCCCAAAAGTGAAACCCTAGGCTTCTCCTATAAATAGAAAGGGGGGAGATGTAAAACCCCTTGAAGCATTTTGGAGCCCTCTTCATTTTTCTAGGGTTAGGAGAGGAGAGCTAGAGTTTGGAGAAATTGTGTGTGCTCCTTGTGTGAGCTCTTGTCCTCCTTGTTGGAGTGGCTTTGTAAGCATCTTGTGAGATCAATCAATCTTGTGATGCTTGCTTGAGAGATCATTTGTCTTCCTTTGTGTTCTTCTCTCTTTTGGATGAATTTGGTGCTTCCTTGATTCAAGTGGTTAAGCTTGGTCTCTTGACCTATTTTCTCTTGCTTTGATGTGTGGGAATACTCCTAGAATCATCTAGACCATCAACCCCCACAAGCAAGTCTTGAATCAAAGATTTTCATTTTTCTAGGGTTTGTGCACTTCTTTGGTAAAACCTTGAGAGATCGATTCTACGAAGTGGATCTGAAGGATCGTCGCTAGAAATAGGTCTCTAATATCCTTAGGGAGGTGTGCTCGAAATTTGGTCAAGTTTCATTGGTTGAATCAAAAGTTGGATCAAATTTCGTTTTGGATTTGGGCTTGGCATTTCAGTAGTGGACTAAATCAGTCTGACCGGTTTTACAACGGTGGTCCGACCGCCCGCTTTTTAGACCGCCCAGTAGCGGCGGGTAGAACCGATATCCAACGGTCCGACCGGTAGTTAGTAGCCGGTCGGCCATTTAGGTTCACCGTCGGTCCGACCCCACCTCTGGCCGTCGACCGCTGTGCCCGATCGACCCTTTGAGATCAAGTCTCCACATTTGTGTTTTGTGGTTGAGGGTGTTATCGAATTCAGCACAAGGCTTCCTCTGTGCGCTTACTGATCTTCTTAGCTTTCATAGCTAACGGAGTAAAGTTCGTGTTGAATTTGATTAAGGCGAGAAATTTGAGAAAGCGCCTATTCACCCCCCCCCCCTTAGTCGCCTTTGCGGTCCTACAGGCGGGTCCACCTCCTTTCTTCTCCCTCCCAGCCCAACTCGCATGTGGCACGCTCAGCCTTCCTCCTCCCTCCCGGCCCCTGTGCCACTCCTGGCCACACACCGCTCGCGCCTAGCCTTGCCACATGTAGCCACTTCGTCCTCGCCACAACGTCGTTGTCACCTCGTCGCCCCACACCCTGACCAACCCACGCGCAACCCACTCCTCTCGCATCATTTCCCCCTCTCATGCCACGCTTCGCACTGTTGCAACATCATTGCACACAACACCGCCGCCCACACCCAACCGCTCCACCTACTTAACCATCAAGTCGGGGGTGCACCGAGCCCTCCTCCATCTCCCCTCCATTTCCCCTCTCCTCCCTCCTCTCTTCCTTACCATGAGCAAGAGAGCCCGAGGAACCCAAGATCTGATTTTGGCTGCCACCTTCGTCGTTGAGCCGCTCCGGGTGCTCGGGTGAGCCCCTGCCACTCCATCCTTGCGTTTTGAGCACACCTTCGTGTCCTCTAGGTTGTGCCCACTCTAGCTCTTCTTCTCCTCCATAGAATCGGGGCCAACAGCTCCATCTCCTTCCTCTTCGACAACTGAGCTTCTTGCGCCGCCTGTTCTCACCGAGCCTCGCCGCCACTTTGGTGAGCTTCGACCGTGGAGCTCGTGTCCTTTAACACCGCTTCAGTCCACTCTGTCTCGCGCTCACCACCTTCATACCTCTCTCCCATAGGAACGTCCAGGGAGCTGTCGTTTTCTACCTCTACGTCGATGACCTCGCAGTAATGTGGCCAGCTTCTTCACCACCTAGGCTCATTGTCTCGGCCACAAACCCATAAGTGTATGTATCACCTCATGTCCTACGGGTAGGCAGGGCTAATGAGCTAGATGTTTGGAGCCATAGAGTAGTGTGTATCAACCGCACCATGGTACCTTCATCCCCAGTGCTGGTCACCATGGGCGGCCGTGCTCAGAGCTCCCCGCATTGAGCCGGTGGTACCGTTGGAACCCCCTTGGGGTGTAGAAACTCGTGTGCACGCCACTGTGCTGGATTAGCCACCAGCTCACCGCCTTTGCCGTAGGACAGAACACCGCCTCTGCCGCCACGCACCACCGTTGTGGTCGTCGATCAAAAATCATTTCTTTATTCCAATTGCTTCGTGGGCATAATTGGCTCAGTTCACCCCCTCCTCTCTCCCCCTTGGACCGCATCCCCGTTTCACCCAGCCCGCCCCCACCTCAACCCCACTATCTCCCAGCCTCAGCCCCGCTTAGCCCGTGTGGCCCATCTTCACCCTAGGCCAGGCAAATCCCCTAACCATAATTCCTACTGGGCCACACCGCCAATCGGCCCACGCCGCCGCCATCATCCCAGACCAACTAGCAGCGACCACCACAGCTGCTATGCATTCGCAACGTGGATGCCACCACCCTCGGCGTGTACGCAAAGGCCTCGGGGCTATTTATAACCCCGAGAGTACCCCGCGTTGCATGCCCCTCGCATGCCCTCTCTATAGCCATAGCTGTCGCCACCTAAGACACCATCGTTCGTCGTGGTCATCTTCCCCGATCCGGCAGTGCTCCGCGATGGCCAAAACCTCACCATTGTGTTCCCTGTCGCCTTGGTGAATCTCTCACGAATCCGTTCGCGTCACGACATGTTCTACCTCCATATCTATAATTCCAATATCTTGATTTCAAGTTTCGTTCACCATGCTCAGAGATGGACTCCTTCCTCAACTCCGACCGGCTGCTTTCATCACAAAATCCAGCCACCTCCGGTGAGCTTTCGCAGTTTTTGACCCTACCACCGAGCTCACCGCCCCTTGTTCTACCCCGTGCGCATGTTCTCGTCGCCACAACATCATTCCATCGCCACAACACTATTTTGCCACCGCACCGTCATCGTCGCGGCCGAGCCCACGCTGCTGCCTAGCCCTCATCTCCGGCTGCCATGGTTGTTCCCCGGAGCTCATGCACACACCAACAAAAATCGCCATCACCTCCTCTACACGATGTGCTGCTCCTCCGTGTTCGCGACCACCAATGACCCTTGGGATTTGAGCATCATTGCCGCCACTAGAGCCACATCATGCCCACGTACCTGCCACCTCACCTCCACTGCATGGTGTGTCTGCCTCGTCAGCACCTGCATGGCCAAGCCAAGCCTAGATCCAAAGTACATCATAGCCATAGCAAGGCAAGTTGTGTTGTGATCATATTGCACTTAGCTTTACAAAAATCATTTTTTTTTTCAAACTATTGCGTGTTAATTCAATTATCAAATATTTTTGTTATTTCAAGATTAGTTATTCAACCTATTTGATTTATGCCTACCTTGTGAACTATATTGCCATGATCAATTGTCACCCTAGGTTGGATACTTATTAGTTGCTCAATAATGTAGAACCAACGTGGGTTGGTTTGGATACAATTAGTATGCCTAGCCTTGCAACAGGTCATTGATATCATTTTAAATGGAAAAATCATACCTGACTAAGTGATTATGAAACATCGCTGTGAATAACTGTGTGTTGTGTGTTATCATATGTTGATAGCGTGTGTTGTGCACTTTAATCAACTGGGTGGAAAATATTTTAGATTGAGATGAGTGGGAAGAACTATGTGATTTGGTGGATGTGTGCTACTGTGTGTATTATTATAGTACATTGATTATCTCACCCAGGTCAATTAAGGACTTAACTTTGTTCTATTGAACTAAGCCATATCGTACGACTATATACCTGGTATGGGACATTCCTACCTTAGTAAGTTATGAAGTCTCGACATTGGCTGCCTCAGGATGTATGTTAAACTTAGTGTCAAGGTGGAGGTGTCGACTCATAAGTTGGGTCAAATCTATGGACGGTTCACCGTTTACATATCCAACAGTGCGCTTCCGGCCAAAGCCTGTGTGGGTTCACTTACCCGCTTTATGCTCACTGAGAGGGCCAATTGTTGAGACTAAGTTTCAGAAAGGCCTTGTTGTGATCTTCTCCGATTAAGTTGATCGCATCTTGTGGGTAAAGTGTACAATCTTTCCTGAGTGTTAAACAATCTATTCGAATAGCCGTGTTTGTGGCCATAGACATACTCAAGGATTTCACACGAGGCGTAGAATTTTATAAAACAAAACTAGGGGTGGCTATGTGAGTGAATTGGTTTAGGCTATGTGAACTTTTGTGTCAACTCTTGTTTACTTATTATTATTATTGTTTCAACTTATGCCTTCAATCTATTTATTATATTCAAATTGCAAATATTGCTTTACACAAAATAAACAATAATAGCATCTCCTTTGTAATAAGCCTTGCATCGATATATTGTATTATGTGTGAACAACCTGTTGAGTACTCTATGTACTCACTTTTGCTATCAACAATGTTGCTCAGTTGCTGAAGACTACATCAGTGCATCGTTGGTCAACGAGAGCTATTTGAAGGATTGTAGAGAACTAGGTCACGCTACCCCTGTCAATTGCATGTGGGCATATTGATGGGCTACACTGAAGTTACTCTATCTCCTTCTGCTGCAATTTATTTGAGATGTTAGCCTTCTGAGGCATTAGTTGTAAGTTTCGACAAATAAGATCGCTACTCTGATAATTAATGTTAGTTGCATATTTCTTAGTTATCTTTGCATATGGATTGTTATTTCATCGATGTTGCAACTGTGTGCAATAGCGTAATCCTAAACCAGTGCAATATACACAAAGGGTCCGAATTTGAATATTCGGGTTCTAAAAGTCATCCCCGAGGTCTGGCTCACCGACGTTGAGCTCAACCCGAGCATGTCCATGGTGCCTCCCCTGTTTTCAGTGCGAATGGGGAAGCACTGTAGCAACATCATTAAGAGTTAATGATGTAATTAGTAAATATATTAACTATTAGATGATGTTAGTATGACATGTGGGCCCAACGTGTTTAGAAAATCTAATTAGAACCTAATTTAAGTTCTGAGTCTATGACATACGGGCCCACCCTTTAAAATACATTGTTTAGACTCGGTCCGTAGACCTGTGGGCCCACAGCCCAGGTACTATTCCCGTGGACCAATTCCACATGTACCGTGACCCCACCTGCCAGCGACTCATGAATGTCCTTTGGGGAAATAATTAAAATAGAAAAAAAACCCTAGTTGCCCACCTGTTAGTAACTGTAGCTATTTTCAATTATAAAATAAATTAAAATACCCTAGGCCCCAGCTGTTAGTGAGAGACACCCTTTCTCCTCTTTTATTTATGGAATTTTACCGAATTTAAACTTTGGAGAGCTCATTCTCTCTCATATTAACTCCAAATTTGACGATTCTTATTTCTAAATTAACACCCTATCTAACAGAACAAAAAACTTGAATTTTGGAGTTTATTTTAATTTTCAAATGCATTTCGAATTAATTTGTATTTATTCGAATTTGGTTTAATTTCACGTGAATAGATCCCGAAGCTTTGGAAGAGCAGCAGATCGAACAGGAGCAATACGAGCAAGAGTGTGAGCAAGGCGATTCTACACTTTGATCATATCGCTTCTACATTTTGAATGCAATTATATTGTTTTCAATTATAAAATTGCGTGGTATATTTCGATTACAATTATGTTGTCATTAGCTTGTCATTATTGCCTTAATGTTAAGTGGGCTATTAAATTCCATTCCTTGATCTTGGACACTAGCCTTTGTTGCCCTAGGAATAAGGGTAAACCTAATTATTCATTTAGTCAATATCTAAGTGTCATGCTTAGCCTTGCTTAGATACATTTATATGTAGGCATTAAGTTGCCCCCACATCATTCAAACATCAAAATTGGGTTTGGGCAGCCATCGGAGATAAATGGCTGGTACGTTGAGTGTATAAAATATTTTTCCAAACAAAAACTCAAACATTGTTTTAGACTTGGGCGGATGGTAAGTGGGGCGAGTGCGGAGGAAGCAAAAGAGTTGGTATTTGTGGTAGTCCGCCTGAGTAAATTAAGGACATAATCTTGTGATGACCTCCCAAGCACTAACAGTGCAACCATAAGTGTACAATGGTGTCGACCTAGTCAACTAATTTACACAGTCTCAGTGTTGGTTATGCGATCAGTTGGAATATAGGAACTGTGTTGGAGGTAGCCCCTGACGGTTGAAACCTCAGTAGGTGTAACTGTGTTGGGATGGTGCATTGTAAAGTTCTTGTGATGATTTCTTAGTCTCACACCTACCTTAGCGTGTATATTACAAGATGATCGTCTCTTGCTCTGCAAAGTGAAAACTGTCTAGATAGTCGTGCCTACGGTCATGGGTGATGTGCGGGAACTTTCTAGGTTAGTCTTGGTTTTATAAAAACCATTTGTGTGTGGGATAAAACTATCAGGTAGAGGGAACTCTGAAGTTTTGTCTTGGGTGGAGGTACCCCAGTCGATAATGTCTGGTGGAGGTAGCCCTGGAAATGATATAGCATAATTAAGGTGAATGGAACCATTTTCTATTTGTGGGTGGATGGAACCTTCAGGAGTCATTCTCCGCTAGCAGGTGCATGGAACCTTCATTAGTATATTACACAACACTACTCAGTTTCATTAAAACTGTTTTAGTCAGTATGCTAGATCTCAAGACTTCTCTACTACTTAATCTATTCCAAATGTGGCTTTATGCAAATAAAAGAACCTCAAGCCTTTCCTATGATCAGCCTTGCATCTATTATAAGTGCATTCTTTGTGTTGGCTCACAGAGTATGGTTGTGTACTCACACTCTCTCACTTAATTAAACTTAAAGCCGTCTGACCAGGACCCTATGCCTACTTCACCGCGTTTGGACCAGAAGGAGGAGACAATGGCGGGATGTAGGTCGGGGCCCTCAATCGGTTGACTGTGGGCAATACTGATGGATCCACCTCTTGTTATCTGCTTTCGCATCTACCTCTGCTTTCTGTGTTGAACTCTGTGTTAAGTATTTGGCCTGTCTAGCCTGTATTATAAAACAAATGACCGTACGGTGTACTTATGTGTTGTGTAATATCAAGTATGGTATGATCATGTGCGATGTATGTGTAATCCAACAATGTATATGTGTGTACTATCTACTGATCTAGTGAACAATGTGGTGTACACAGAGGGTTCCGGATGGCTGTGTTGAACTCTGTGTTAAGTATTTGACCTATCTGGCCTGTATTGTAAAACAAATGATCGTACGGTGTACTTATGTGTTGTGTAATATCAAGTATGGTATGATCATGTGCGATGTATGTGTATGATCCAACAATGTATATGTGTGTACTATCTACTAATTCAGTGAATAGTGTGGTATACACATAGGGTTCTGGAATGTAAATCCAGGTCCAAACATCCTCGTTGACACTCCAAGCCACCGCCAATTGGCTTCAATGAATAGCTCACTCTTCCCCACTAGCATGGCAGCATACAACTTCCCTCTCTTCACTACGGCATCCACCATAGACAAAGTTGGAAGAGTGTCATCATCGTCGTCATTCTTGCACCACCATAGCCAGCGTCAAGCAAGGGGAGATATTGGGTGAG